>CAJQUW010011013.1:700000-792573 GCA_907163375.1 Prostheceraeus crozeri
GTTTCGTAGCATTTAGAGGACTGTCAAATAACTCAATAGGCCTATAGCAGTGTAAATGAGGCATCCGTGTGTCTTGAAAAAATTGATTTGTTTTTCTTCGTCTGGCATAAGTTGTTTTGAAAATTAATAGTGACTCTTGTAAGCAAGGGAAACGGCATTTCCATCTTTAAGCGATTTTTTGCAGATATTTAGTTTTTCCTGCCTGCTTATCTGCTATGCAGACAGTACAATGTGCAGCGGTTTTCAGCTGATCTGCCGGTGTTGCATTAGCACGCAAGACCAAAATTGCTATCAGACAGGCGTAGTAATAGCCACTCCCATTTGCAAATCTGTATCATAGACCGCCATTTCGAATTTCCGAATTTCGAGTGCGACAGATGTATGATGTTTTTATAGCTTACCTGAAAAAATTTGCGCGTATGCGAGGCCATAGGCGCACCGAAGCCAGGACCAGGCGCGATGAGGTCAGGAGCCGAGCGCGGCCAGATAACAACGTTACTTGCGCGGCAGACGTGGTGTTATCTTATTTATTATGAATTTCAGAAAACCAAGCACCCGCCAGTGCGCCAAAGCCGGCCAATGTAGGCCAAAGTAAGTTCTGGTGCACCCCCTGTACAGATCACAGTTCGGTGGCGACTGCACGTTTCGAAAAGTACTAAATAGGTGCATACTCACCCTAAAGCGCGAATTGCAGATAGGATTTGTTTTTAACAACTTTGTCGCATCTCTATTCCTTTGCAAATTTTATAATAGGGGCTCGATTCCACATTTTGTTGATCAGATGATAACAAAAGTAGTATACAGAGGTGAGAGTAGCAAGACAGGAAGTAGCTACAATTATGCCTCAAAAACGACGTTGGGGGCCCCGTTAACACGTTGTCATTCTCACTACGATTTTTATTTAAAAAATGATTTTTTTCAATTTTATTTGAACTAAAATATTTGATTTAGACCTAAATTCTCCTGAGAAAACAAAGAATTCTTCAAAATCTTTACTTATGCACTCCTTGGCGTACTATTCCACCAATTAGGGCTATATGAGATAATCAATTGCAATCTATCAGCATCATGTCGGTCTTCATGCATCATGGAGTTCGAATTCTCCAGTCTCATGGTGTAACAGAGATTTTGGAAGATGCAAAGCTGACAGACTTAGCTATCATCAAAACATGTATACATGTGTTTTTTTTTCATTCCAATGCTTTCATGACCAATTAAAAATCTTGAGGTTTCCATGTTGTAGTGGTCCATACATGTTGCCAATATGTGACATTCCGTGAATTTTGTTGTACGTTAGTTGTGTTCAATGATTTTACAAGAAATTTGAAAGTAGTAGGTTGGTCTTTAAAAATATATATAATACCTTGCTTTTGAAAGACAAAACGCACGCTTAAATCGTATCTTATCAACGACTATTTGCTGCACTGATTTCCAAGTAAGCGAAAACAAAATACCACAGAAATTCTATTCTTGCGACTTATCACTATCATACACATGTATGTATGCAGAAACAAGCTGAAATTTAAAATTGCATTTTGGTTGGATTAATTCCCCGCTTGTCGCTGTGTCGATCCAGAGTCAGCGTTGCATCAAGAACTCCTGCATTACCGGAGTGGAGTTTTTCAACTCCGATTGCAAATACACTGACCTCCATAGTGCAACACACAGCAAAAACAGAATCAGTATATTTTTAATCAAATTTATATCTAAAGCAACACATGTAAAGTTCACATCTACCTAACAAAGTTATTAAAAATAACCTATACGCCATGTTCAATAATCTAGGTGTTGTGTAGCGTAGGCTAGTCTAGACAAACTAACAATATTTATCAATTTATTGATTAGTCGCATTCAGTTAATTACAAATAGACTTAGGGTAAGGATATTTAACACAAAACATTGAAAAAATACGCTTTGATGATGTAGGCTTAATTCCGTGAAATCTTATTTCCTTATATTTTAATGCTTGCATTGTGAGACATACATATTATTATATGTATATGGACATGAAATGTATTCAAAGTTCTGATATTTGAATCACTCCTTGCTCCAATCATTTTCAAAAACAGCAAACCCACTCAAAAATCATCTTTTACAAACGACTATGTCTGTTAAGTTGAAACTTGCGTTTTAGAGCATATTTTTGCTTAGCAGACTTTAGCTTTTTTCATAGCAAAATTGAGTCAGAAATTAACTAGATTCATAGACTAATTTACTGCGGTGTTTAATTCAACTTTAAACAAGCTTGAAGGACAGCAGGGCCAAATTAGAGATAGTCAGATCCTTGAGATTTTTGCCCATTAATTGGATAGGGAAAGTTCGACAGCTTTTTCATAGTGATATATTTAGAAAGAGGAGAACCAAGGCCCTGCTTATAGTTCATCTAACGCTTGATTTTCCTAAGTAATTAAATACCTACAGTGTTCAACTGCAGTAATGACATATTTCTTGTATTTATCGTATGTTTTATGATACGTATGCAATACTATATATCTGAACTTAGAAGTAGTACCCAATTTAGATAATTCAAGTTCATGATAGACCATTTTAGACCACGAAATCATGAATAGCCGCGACTTCAGAAATTCGGAATCTTATAATGAGTACCAGGTACTCCGTCAATGAATACCGGTGCTCCGTACGATGATCTTGCCCATCATGCTAAGATGTATAGTAGCATCCGTGGGTCGTCCAGAGTTCCGCCGGGAGTGACATCGTAGCATCTCAGAGAGAAAAAAAGATAGAGGGAAAGTGGTTAGTTTTGCTTGAGAAACTCGTCATTGAAGTTTTGTGGTTCCGGGTAGGGCCTTCACACATTATACATTACAATTACATTTCGGTTGTACTTAAACATATGCTTTGGTGTAACGATTTACAATTTTTAGCTCACCGAACGGTTTATCGGTGCGAGAAGGAGAGGCTAGCGCATAGCCTTAATATGAATGATTCCAAAACAATACACCTATGTAATGGGCCTATAATAGAAATAAAATTGCATGCACAATCAGCTTGGAATTTTGGTTGACAATTAAGATGAAAGCTATCTCTCTATCATGAATTGGCATCATTAATATTTATTTTATTTTATATAAGTATTTCGTTCATTTTTTCATTCAGTGCGCGAATTAAGTAGCAATACTGTGAATTGTACATGTACAATTACATAAAAGCCTGCGATTATTGTTTTTAGTAGTGGACATGATTTAGTATGACCTCGGGAAATCCAGGGTGATAGCGGAATATTTCCCGGTTGTGGATTTTGATTTGGGTGGCAATTCTGAATTCATTTCATTTTCTTCAGCTTATATTTTTTTCATTAGTGTTCTGGTTACCTCTGGTCTACTTAAAATTATCAGACCGCAACAGTGAATTCTCCTGTCTAGTGTGAGGCTTTCTGCTTTTCAGAAAGCGTGAATTGCAAGCTGTGAAATTATCACGAATACTTGACATGAATTTCCAAGCACAGTGACAAGTGCGTAATGTGGGAGACCAAACAACGCCGAGTCATTTCAGATAATCACAAAAACTCAAAAATGTGTAGTCAAAAGAGTAGCAGTGTTTATATCACGGGATGGGCCGTTAATAATAGCTCATTTTTTATATAAAAGCGACTCCGAAACACCCAAAGTTATGAAAAATCATTTGACCGCTTATTATTTGGTGTTGATGATTTCTATTTTATATTTACGAGTTTGATTTGCATGAGAAATCATTACATTTCCAAGAAGAACCAAAAGGTACGAAGCCAAACCAAGCAAAGTTTAAGCAAGAAAAAGCAAGAAGTCAATATTGGCACTCAGCAATCTTTATACTCCGATATGTTTATCTTGATATATATCTGATTGCAATAGCCAAGTAAGTCACGCAATATTCGAAGGAAAGTTGCACCCAAAAGAAACTTTGCAATTATTCGAGCAAGACAGAACACAAAAACCGCTGGTGTCTGATTTCATCATGCATAATCAATATATTGTGTATTATTTTGAAGAATTAACTAAATCGCAGTTCCAAGAACTGACGAAAACTTGAGTTGGCGGACAGCTAATTTGATGACTTAAAACAAAATTCTGAATTAAAGCCTCTCTTGGTCGACCAAATGACCTTGCCACGAATTTTAATGAAGCAGATAGGAGCTGTCCGGTCTAGACATAGTTGTTGTTGTTCGATGTCTATGGATTTTAACATCTATCAAAGATTTCAAATTCTGCGTGTTGTGGGTTATTTTTCCTGATGGATATTTCGGCTGTAATTTGCATTCATTGGTTAAAGTATGGCTCGTAGGGTTCTATTCTGCCTATCTGAAGTGGATTAACTCAGTGATAATCAATTTATGGGGCAATAATAATTAATTAATTTTTTTAACATTAATTTCAGGGGGTCGAAGTGACTAGTAACCGCATGATAGAACTTTTCTGATTTTTTAAAATTAATTCTTGTAGTTTTTACGAGATGCCAGTTTTGACGCAGAGAGATGGAAGAACAAACTCAATGAGTAGAAATAGCTAGAATGAAAAAAACAAGGAAAGGAAATCAATTATCCGAAATTGTTCAAATTTACCACCAGAATTGCGTCCGGAACATAAGTCCTAGTTATATAGTAAGTCTAAAGGAGGCAGAGAGTGTCAACAATAAAATCAGAAACAATTGTCATTATAGTTGCTGCGAGCTCTAGTAGCCAGAGTTTTAGTGCAAATGTCGTGAAATAGCGGGTAGTTTGGAATAGAAAATTGAAACGTGGGAGAATAAGAATATCACTTATTTTGGGTAACATAAGAAAACTGTGAACTCTTTTCTAATATAAAATTGCGAAATAAAGACTTTTGATTTTGGATGGCTGGTTCTTAAATTTCAAGAGAAATCTACTTGTTAGTAAAGTCGAAATCCTACCTGATAGCAGTATCATATTTCCCCATTTCATTATGTGTTTACCACCACAGTCACGTGCGAGAGAATTTGTGGTAAGAGGGGGTGGGAGTTAAAGCTTCGGTGTACTAAAAATTTTTGTGATGGTAACACAGGCATGCTACACATCATACACGATTCGCGCGAAAAATATGCTCGTCTTGGATGAAAATGATGTTTCCAGGAGCGTATGAGGAAGATATTGTAGAAATAGAAGAAGGAAATAGCAGAAGTAAGGGGAGAAAGAGGAAAACTAAGTCAGAAATGTAACTTATTTTCCATCAGTGACATCTCAAAAAATGGATATGGTTCCAGGTATATGATAGCATGTAGACTGTGTACTAATCATATTGATAATACAAAAATGAGGATCAACCTATTCACGAATTAAAGCGGATGCCCTCTAACCGTCAGCTGGATAGTTTTGCTAACCGTTAGTTAGGATCAGTGGCGGCGCGAGGACGTTTCGTGCCCGGGGCGGGTCATTTATCAGTGCGCCCCTCCCCAATGAACCCCATTCCCAGCCAATTCTAATAAAATTATGAAGATTTAGCTACACCGATTCTTTCCTTAGGGGAACGTGTACCTACTATATTTAAGCATATAAATTAATTCATAAACATTCATATTTTGATATTTAAATCATTAAAATGTAAAATGAACAACCTCCTAATCACTCGCTTTGACATTAGCCTAATTATGAAACTGGTAAAGTACATGTACTAATATCAAAAGCAAAATCAGAATATTACCAGAGAATATATTCGAGAGAAAACGGTATAATCATTACGTAGACCAACGCACAGTGAGATAAGGCTAAATCTGAACTCTTATAGAAATAAGAGACAAATTATTTAGTCTTGCTTGAGTCATGGTCGATCGTAAGTGGGATTTTATAATTTTCAATTTAGAAAAGGATCGTTCACATGTTGCGTTGGTAACGCAGACTGTTAAACAAATTCGCAAAAGGACAAACAGATAAGGTACCGATTCCTGAAACTGATGTTTTACGATGAAAGAGAGGTGGTTGTGTGACGTATCGTTGCTCTGATCGTTAAAATCGTCTTCTGAACAAGAATGAAGCAGATACTTTAAACGAACCAGTTCCGGCTTCAAGATCCACTTCCTTCTCATAAATGCGCAGTTGATCCAAATAGAAATCAGTGCCTTTCAGGACTTGTGACCTTCTTAAAAAAGAAAAACGCTTTGCCAGTGTACGATGTCTTTCAAATCTTGTGTCAAATTCCGATTTCACTCTATCAAGACATTGGAAAAGTTCTCTTCTCATTTCATCTTTGAATGACATTTCTTCATCGGCAGTGTCGTCAAACTGTTGCTTGCGTCTTCTCTTCTTCGTTGGAATATTCCCCGAGCGAGCCTCTGACCGTGCCCCTTGAATCTCGGTGCCCGGGGCTGACCGCCCCCCCCTAGCGCCGCCACTGGTTAGGATTGTTAAACGACGTTGGGTTCTTCAGGATCTCAAGCTGTTAAATACTGAAATATGGGTCCCGGGTCTCATGTATCATATTTACCCGAATACATTCGATTTACAAATGCAATCTATAGGGCAATCTATCGGATCCTTTTACTCTCGAATGTAACGAAACCTGAAACCATGATCACAGCATTATCGTAGTTCGCATGATTGCATTACCTTAGTCTATGTTTTCAATTCAAGGGAGTGTGAGCCATCCGCGCTCAAATTATTCCTCCTTTTATTCAAAATTACATTCCAAACACAAATTACCATCCTCCTTTTTCAGTTTTGTAAATGTAGCTGAATCTATTCCCACTTTATACTCAGATAATGAGAAAAGTTATTACCTAATGCTGTGATGTTCTCACACCCAATTCAACTTCAATTCATAATTCATGACTTCCAGTTCCGGTTTTTCACTTGCCATTTATGTCAGCACATATTATCATGACTTCATTTTCATCTGATAAGTCCCCCTCATCTGAACATCATCGAGCATCTCAATTGTATTTCATTTCATCATCATCCTCAAACTGTTTTTAATAGGAACTGGTTACCCATGTAGCCCAATACTACTTGCTTCATGTCCCGTTCCACCTTGCATATCTTAAGTCTACATGTCATTATTTCATAGACTTCTGCACATAGATATTAGTGTGAATTTTGAATTTTATACTAAACCTGTTAATTTCATTCTTATTCTACCTGATGATAGCCCGGGTAACAGATGTTGACTGAATCAATTGTAGAGAGTAACAACGAAAAAGAAATAAAACCAACATCTTTCAATATTGGCTCTTTCCAATTCCATTAAAAACATGACAAATAGTCGGAATACAATTTATTTAGAATCCTCAAGTTTGTCAACATGTTTCACTTTATTCAGTAATTATTCGCAAAAGTGCATCGACCGTCTGGATAGTTTTCATCAATTAGCTGATTTATTCAAAGCTTCTTCATTCAGTTCGTGTGGTACTCGCATCTAATCCGAAACAACTCGTCTTACGTATCCTTCACAGAGAAACATGTAGTCCTGAATACCGGTAGCTTTATTTTTTGAGGCGTTGGAGCAGATAGTATCAATAAGGATTGTAGATGATTCAATAAAACGCTAATAAAACGAAAATATATGCACACATGCATGACGCAATCCATCAAGCAATCAACGATAATTTATACGCATTGGTAGGCCATAGCCAAATAAGCTTATTATAAGTATGCCTACATTTGACAAGTGGACCTTTTGTGAGCTTGACCAGTTTGTGACAAAGTGTCCATTTTGAGTAGCATACATTAAAACAGAGGACATTTCTATGTTCAATCCTGTATATTTATATCTATATATATTATAAAATTATTACCATCAGACTTGTAAAAGAGACAATCGAAATATTGTCATAATAAGATCTTATTTATTGGCCTACTAAGCAGTACTAAATTATCGAGTTGTGAACGAGTTGGGAATCACCAACTCGCAGCTAGAACAGGAAATATCGTATAAATCGTAATAATCCAGAAAGTAAATTTGCAGAATATGTAATGACGACATTGAAGATCTGTTTCATTTCATTGTCAAATGTTCAGTCTAGGGTTTGGGAGCCGCAGCCGTGGTAGCAGGTCGGAGCCGGAACCGATAGCAAATAACTCGGCTCCGGCTTGAAGTTTTATATGTATTGAGAATTCAGTCACATTGCAAGATAAAGTGATATTTGACAGTGCAGCTGAAACGATTACATGTGTTGTCATTGTAGGTAATTGCTGTAGACCTCAAAACCTGCTGGCCTTCATCTCTTCTCAATACATAGTCTACTGGAAATAATTAATTTGGATTTTAAAGGAGATCATGAACTTCCTTAAGATTGTGTTCCAGCCGAAAAAGTAGCTGTCGGTCGAAAGGCTCTTGTCGCAAAAACGTACATACATTCTCGCCTCAAATTCAATGTACTTATTATAATAGCTAATTGTTGACACTTATTTATTATTCCCTTCAAAATGTATGTTTATTTTATAGGTGTATCATTCTCAATAAAATACCTAGATGAAGTATCAACCCTTTGCGCACTGCTATTGAAAATAAAATAGCATCAAAATTCCGGTTCCTCATGTGGTCCGTTAATGTTGAATTTCTATGTTAAAACTTCTAAAATTATGAATTGAATATTTTCATCACGAACATATTCTAGTTATTGTATGATTTTATCACATTAGCTTCACGGATCACATAATATGGTGTGAAATACAAAAACTAAAAACTGACTTGACAATTCTTTTGGCCGAGCAAACATTTTACAATAAAATTGAAGACTAGACATCATTTGGTCGACCCTGTTCGTCAGTTCCATTCATCTTGATGTTTTAGTCCTCAATTAATGTAGATGTATCAATTTCGATTTGTTCTCCGTGCTTTGTAGGATGTTGCTTTGGCAAGGTTCCTGTAATATGTGCCGAACTTACAATATACAATTATCTTCTTTTGTCATGATACTTTGTCAGCAGAATCATATCACCCTACAAGCAAACACAGAACTGACCGAATTCTATGCATCACGTGACTGCCTTGCACATTTGCCGGTCGCAAAGGGTTATTTTTGATATAAAAAGAATTCTAGTTCAATATGGAATTACGTTTCACTTGATTAATGAATATTAGAGCCACAGCTAGGTGGTTGAATCATCTCGGCCGACTGTCAGCACCTGTCTCTACAGGGAACGAGGCTGCTTGAAATAGGACTTTCAGAGAATGCAGTGCACCCTATCCATGGCTGCTACGAATCTGCGCATGTGCCGAGTTCTACGCGGTTCCTGCTCTTATCAGACACGATGAAAAATGCACACACATGTCCACCAGCGTGCGGAATGGAGTTTTTGAAAACCCTTCCACTGACCAAAATACTTCGATGTGTCTGACTAATATACTTCTTTAATCAATGATGCCTCACTCTGGAGGAATGAAATATTTGTTCTCGCCTATGATTATGCGCTAAGAGCAGTAGAGTGATAGGGACTAAATCAGAGACTTTTATCAGTCTCATATAAATAAAGGAAATGTTCATGTCTCCCTCTGCGACTCATGCTTCATAAAAAGTTTTAAGCGGTAAGCACTAGCTAAGTCACATTAGTCATAAAATTTAGCATGGCAGTCATTTTTTTATCCTGGATGTGTTTATGCTTCCTATCAGTGATTTGTACGAAAATGTATTGAAAGAATCAATAAGTTTCAGCTGAAACATAGTTAAAACAGACTCCTCAGAAATTGGCAACACACATCAACGATAGGATACAAACACTCATATACTCTTTTCCGTGATACTTAAGTGAGAGAATTTCATCATCTTGATGGTAATAAAGAGCAATTCTTCATGGGTTATGCCAATCATGGAAAAGCATAGACAGGGTGGCGAACGACCTGGAAAAACTGGAAAACCAGGAAAAGTCAGGGAATTTCATTGTGTCTGGAAAAGACAGGGAAAAGTCAGGGAATTTAAGAAAATTTCTGGAAAATTGTTTGACTTGCTTTATTACTGATTTTAAATGTCTCAAAAATATGTTTAATTTGAAATTATGTAGTCAGTATCTGTATCAAAATTTTCTTTTTCCGAATATACATTTCAGTTTTTTGAACTTCATATATCTGTTAGCAATCTTAAGTTTTAAGATGGACTTATCAGAAATTCAACAAGATAAATCTGTAATTCACCTGGAATTGTCTGACATTCATTTGGAAAGATCTGAAATCGATCTGGAAGGATTTAAAATATACATGTACTTGGAAAGGGTATCTATGAAGCATTTTGGCTATTTTGGTGTGGTGATACTGTTAGAACCAGATATTTAACATCCGAATTTCTCGGTCACGCAACAGCAGTGAACTTGCAAAGTGCAATCTCTTCAGCATTGAGAGGCCTAGATCAAGAAAAGCTATTACAACTAAGTATGGATGGTCCCAATGTTAATCAAAAGACTTTGAAACTCATCAACGAAGAGCGTGATCATGATACGAAATTGATTGACGTCGGAACATGTTCCTTACATACGATTGATGGTGCACTTTGCGCAGCGGACAAAGCGGAAATCGGAGTGATGGAGTTTCTTCGATGCGTCTGGCAAGTTTTCAAAGACGTGCCATCACGTCGTGCTGATTATCGTCACTTAGCTGAAAAAATGACGTAAAATTTCCTCTAAACTTTTGCTCAACAAGGTGGGTGGAAAATGTTCGTCCGGCTGAGAGAGCAATTGAAATCATTCCTCATCTGAAGTCTTACGTTTCTGGTGTACAAACTCAGAACTTTCGCGAACCGGATTCAAAATCGTACCTCATTATGGAAGGGATGTTGAGTGACAATCGTCCGATTGCACTTTTTTGTCTCGGTAGCCAAAGAACGGGAGATATTTCTCGTTAGATTTCAGACAGACAAGCCTATGCTTCTTTTTTTGTACCAAGCACTGGAATCACTGATGGGGACTTTGTTGCAGCGATTTGTGAAAGACTCTGTGTTCACAGAGAATATGTCGGGTTCTAAAATGCTCAAAGTTTCTTTGAAGAAAGATAATTTATTGGATGAGAAGTCAGTTGACATCGGATTCGCTGCAAAAACTGCTTTGAAGTCACTGAAGAAAGAAGTGTGTCAACAAAGAAAGTTTAATTTTCTTTCACAGTGCCGCTCTTTCCTGGTGAAACTAGTTAGTACTAAGCTGCAGGAGAGAAACCCAATGAAATATGACCTAGTTTTGGGAAGTGCATGTCTCGATCCTGACGTTATGCTGCACGATGAAGTTGCCATCAAGTTACGCCTGATCTCCAAAGCACTAGAAATTTTGGTAGAAAACAACCGGATGACAGGAACGGAGGCAGACAGAGCTAAATCTTATTATCAATCGCTACGTTCACGCCCATCAGCACAAACAGTCCTGAAAAAGTTCCATCAGGCAGATCGGTTGGATGATTTCCTAATGGATCTATGTCGTTCTCAACAATCGAACGATGAATTTCTCAAGTTCGTTAGAATAATTCTGTGCCTCAGTCACGGTCAAGCGTCAGTGGAAAGAGGCTTTTCAATAAACAAGAGTCTCCTGGTTGAGAATTTGTTGGAGCAATCACTGATTGCGCAACGGGTTGTGAAAGACCATTTGAGAGCAAACTACGATGGGAGTTTTTTCGAAGGTAGAGATCACCAAACCTCTCATCTTGTCAGCGAGGAATGCTGCCTCACGTTACAAGGAAGCCAAAAAGCTCGAAGACAGCAAGAGGGTCGTTGAAGAGGGGGAGTCTCGTGAGAGAAAGAGGAAAACAATCGAACTGAAAGAAAGAGGTTGAGACTGCAACTCTTAGAACTAGAAAAGGACATCACATATCTGCAGAAGTGATTACATGTGTCATTTTAGTTTTCTCTGGAACGAGTTATTGTTAAGAATTTTTGTTTTGTAGTTTTGCGAGCGAGGAATTACCGTTATACTGTTTACGTTATTTTTACTGAGTCTTGAATAATATGCATTTCATAATATCGATATTTTTGACATTGTTTATCAATACAAACTTGTTTTACAGAATAAAAAATGTTTTCAATGCATTTCTCTAGTATGGAAACAGTTTGATATTTAGAATTCGGTTAATTTAGAAACGGTTCGTATATAAAGCTGTCTTAGTAAAATCACCAACCCTACTTACTGATCAGAATTTATCTTTAAATATCTGAACCATCAATCACCCAAGCATTAGCAAAGGAATATTAGTGGTTTGCAACACCTGGAAATTCTGGAGAATTTCAGGAAAAGTCAGGGAAATTTATTCTTCGGAATCGTTCGCCACCCTGATAGACGTTGCTTACCATAGTTGTTTGCCTTGATGAGAGATATTTTGCGAGACAGACACTTGAGAAGTTTCACAGGCAAGTAAAGATAGTTTCTGACTCGGATCTAATTTATTGGTCGAAAATAAAAGGATATAAAGTTACAGCGTGACGGGCCTTCGGCGTCCAGCGCCTTCTTAACGGTCAATGGTCAAATGGCGGTCTGCACACTCGGTGTGAAAATTTATAAAGAAGTGAATGATATTAAGAATTGTGTTGCTTGTTGAATGTGAGGTGATCAAAGTGAGAAGGCATACTGTAGCAAGGTAATTCATGTCTTCTATTGATTGTTGGCTTCAAGTGTGTAATAGCTTTTGCTTCAGAAGACAACTTGAGAAGTTGTCTCAATGTAACCTCTTCCCCTCTGAGAATTCGAAAGTTTCTTCAGAAGGCAAAATCAGCAATTCACTCTTCTTCTTTCAGACATTTCACACTTTCCCACGTGGAGCATTTGTCCAAATGTCCAAATGTGTTTTCCACAAACAGCAAGCCGAGCTGATTGGGTTGATTCGGCATGTAAACAATGAAACGGTATTGGAAGAGGCTGTGATGCCATTTATGAAATGGCAATTTGATGACTTCCAATTGACATGTGTATTTCGTCAATTCATTCAAAATTGGGCTTCCCGTAAATTTTAAAAATATCTGTGAAATTTCAATAGTAAAATGAAAAAAAGGTCAAATTATTACCTACATGAAATCTAGAGTCCATGGCTAAGATATGCCGAAGTATCTATAGGATTCAAGGCAAACCATTGACAGGAGGAAAGAAATAACGGCACAATTCGTCAAAATTGACAAAATGGGACCTCTAGTGTTAAAGAGATTTGCTCACAATGCCCAGATATAAATGTACAGCACAAAATTTATGTAGAACATAAGTGATCTAACTTTCTGATAATACGTGATCAGACTTAAATTGCATCTGTATTTCATTATTGCAAATTTCTAAGAACCATAATTAGAGAAGTGGATTTAGATGAAAGTATTGTAGAAAGTTCATTGTGTACTAATTACTTTAGCAGCATAGAGAACGCTTTTGAAACTGCGTTATTGGTTCTGTCATGAATAATTTTGCTTATATTGAAGTTGAAGCCGGTTGTGCGCTCCCGTTGTTCTGTCCGCTGCCTTGGTTCATTGTTTGGTGCTTTTTGGTGACCAATTTTTTAGGTTTTTTGGTTCCTCTGAATCACCGTGACTTGGTTCTGGGTGTCGTTTGGCTTGTGTCTCTAGCCAATGCTGAAATTTGGAGATTTTCTGATATTCGGCGTTTATCAATTTTCGTCACTTTGTTCATTAGAGTGCCTTCATTGTGTCTATTATCGTTGCTAAAAATAGCGCATTGTCGTTCTGTGTCCGCCATTCTTCTCTTCGCTATTCGTATATTCCATTCGTGTGTCCACTCTAATCGATCTCATCCAGTGTGACTGTCGGAGTGTTGTATCCGCTGGCATTGTCAGCCATGAATCAGATGGTCATTATCGGTCTGGTACACAAACTCTCTCGGAGAAATTTTGGATTATCGATTTTTTTGTTTCGATCCTGGTTGCTATAGCACCCGCGACGGTGACATGGATTGACACTTGCATTACCGATTATCAGAATGTCTATCACACCAAAACAAGCGAGAAACTAGATCTAACTCGCAAACAGATTCTCTGATGTCTGAAATTAAGAATCTGAAGAATTTGATTAATGCGTCCAAACTTGAAGTTATTGATACATTAAGAATGTTTTGAGATAAAATATTCAAACGTTAACTGGTCGAGTGAATGATCTTGAAAGACAGAATGCCTGCATTAAAAGTAAATATGAAGAATTATCCACTGATGTTGCAAGCTGGAATAGTATCCGAGATGCGAAAGCTCACATAAAGAAATTGAAATGCATCTTGAAAGGCTAAATAGCATTATTCTTAGCGGTATTCCTCCTGTATGCGATGGCAGTGTTCTTGATAGGAAGACTAACGACAGAGAAGAATGTGAAAAAATTCAACAGAAACTTGATGTTCCTCCTGATGAAATTTCTGATGCCCATCGAATCTCAAAAGCGGGCATAGCAACATCCAATATGGTAAAGATCTCATTTAGATCTTACAGTGCAAAACTTGGAGCAATCAGACGGGCTAGGAATCTTCTTACACATCAAGAATGTCGCACAGTTTATGTAAATCCTTGTAGAAATCCTTTTCAGCAGTAACTGCATCGTGATCTAAGACGAGAATTACGAGAACGTAAAGAAGCCGGAGAAGATGTGATTATCTACAACGAAAAAGTTGTCCCTCGTCATGCGATAAATTTTCGCGACCGCTTTTAAATAACTCAAATGTCTCCCATTTATTCTCATCGTTTGTATTGTATAACATAAAATCTCTAAGACGGAATTTTGATGAACTGCGTGTAGTTGCTTTTTCTTTCGAGGCATCTATCATTGCCATTTATGAAACATGGCTCACTGATGAGGTAGAAGGCAATTTAGTGGCAATTCGTGATTACTGATGTTTTCGCCATGACCGTGTTGATGGAAGGAGAGGCGATGGAGTCAGCTCATATTTTAACAATCACATTCGAGTTAAGAATTTAAATAGTCCTGCGCTAAAATGTCCTGAGCGCTGTGAATGTCTTTAGATTCACCTATCTTCCTTTGACATCATTTTGCTCGTCATTTATGTGCCACCTGGCCTTTCCAATCCTCAATTGTTACTTATTGTCAATTATATTGTTGATAGTTATGATACACAATAAAGCCATCATCAAATGACAAATTGACCATAACCGGTGATTTAAATGATCTACCAACTGAGGAGATTGAGACTATTTTGAATGTGAAACAGCTTGTCAGCTTCCCAGCTAGAGACTGCTCAATCCTCGATAAAATTTTGGTTGACCGTGAGTTGATTCAGTACTTCAATTTGCCTTTTGCTGCGCCTCCTATCGCAAACTTGGACCATCTGACTTTCATATTGAGACCTTCTCGTCTAGTAAATGCAGGAATAAGTCACTTTCTTAAAGTTTATGATCACCGGCAATCGCATATCTGAGCTTTCCTCGATCGTCTTCGTCGCGTACCTTGGTAACGTATGTACTATTCAGAGTCAACCCTTGATGATAAGGTTACTTTTTTCTACGATCGTTTCAACGAGGCTCTAAATGTGTTTCCGTTTACGTATGTGTCTATTTGCGCAAAGGAAAAGTCATGGATGGATGGCATCAAAAGGAAATTTGAAGCCTTTCGTTAGCGTAACTTTTGCATGTATCTCCATTGCAAAACTAAAGCTAAACTTGAAATTTTGAAACCCAAGCAGGATTGGGTGAATAAAATGACAGCAACAAGATTAGGAATATGGAACGTAGTAAAGGGAATAAATCAGCCATCCTCGCAAACAAGCTCAGCACTGACTTAAGTGATTGACAGTATCTATAGTTCTGAAGAAGCTGCGAATGCTATCAATGAAAGCTTCTCAGTGTTTTCGCCATCAAAGTAATATAGTACTTTTGCCCATCATGACTCTGATGAGACATGGGATGTTGCACTTAGTATATCGCTGGTTAACCAATTACTCAGAGCATTAAATCCCCGTGACTCATCAGGAAGTGACGTATTAACTTCGGTTTTGCTGAAAGTTAGTGACATTATAGATAAGCCAATAGCACATTTATTTGCTCTATCTATTTCCCAACGCATCGTGCCAACCAGTTGAAAAGAGGTGATGTGGTCCGTGTACCAAAGGGTAAGGAGGCATGTCTGACGAACCTACGACCAATAACTGATTTATCGGTCATATCTAAAGTTTTAGAGAGACTGATTCCCTTTTCTGTGAAATATGCGTTATTGGATTAGTATGTTGACGAACAATTCGGCTTTAGACCTGGCAGTTCAACGCTTTTTGCCCATTTACACATGCACGAGCAAATAAATTCAAGCATTGATGATCCAAATTCCGACAAGGTTTCCGTCGTTTCCTTCGATCTTAGTCGTGCATTTGATCGACTCTCTCACAACAGCTTAATCCAATGTTTTATATCAAACGGGTTACCTCGAGGATTTATCGAGTGGTGTAATGGCTACTTTCCAAATAAAACGCAGCGTGTTCGGCTACGTAATGTAATTGTAAGCTCATATCTTCCCGTGACCTCAGTTGTGGCCCAAAGGTCAGTACTAGGTCCTTATTTCTTATATGCTTACATGAAATCATTGCAGTGTGGTCAGCCTTCGTCACAAATTTACAGATATGCTGATGACATTGTCACAGTAGCTACTTTTGAATATGGTAGTATCGTAGTAATATTACTCAGGGCATCTCATCTGAAATTGAAAATGTGTCATCCTGGTGTGAAAGTCAAGGGCTCGTTTTAAATGAAAACAAAACGAATCTCTTGATGTTTGGTAAAAGACATGGTGCATCCTATTGTGATGACGGACTTCCTTGTTCAGAATCTTTAAAGCTGCTTGATATTGTTTTTCACGAAAGTACTAGTTGGAAGTGTCATCCGAAGTTCATTGCGAAGAAGTCAGCGAGAAGAATTCATATATTAAAGTCTGCAAGGAAAATTCCATCTGTGAGTAAGCATGATCTCCTCCTCATCTATCACCATCTTATTCTCAGTGTCTTAGAGTACAATTGTCCTTTGATGGTTGGTATGTCAGTGACTGATTCCTCTTAGCTAAAAAGAATTAGAAGACGCTGTCACCGCATCATTCGTGGAAGTGAGTGTGACTCAGAATGACTACCATCGATAGCTAATAGGAGAACATCGAAAGCTTTGAAACATCTTTGGTCTTGCTTAAATCCGTCTCATGTGCTTCACAAATTTGTGTCATGTCAATTGAGATTCTCGAAGAAGCTCTTATCACCTCTGTGTCGCACCAATAAGCGTGCTCAGTCCTTTTTTCCATTCTGCACTCGCTTTTACAACAAGAACTCGCAAGCTTCGCTTGTAAAAGGGTTTTTCTTCGGTTTTTGACTTACGCTGACTTCATGCTTTTTGTATGTGTGCATCTGTATTTCTGTAAAGATTGATTTTAAGTTATTCAATAAACGTATTTACTATATTATTATTATTATATCTGATCAGCCGATCGATGTGTCACATCTGTGAAAATCTTCTAACGATTACCGATCGCGAAGCATGACTTTCTTCGAACGATACATTTGTCGTATTCTCACCGTTTGATCACTGCTTTATAAAAAATGTATGCTTATAAATAATACCCCGAATCGTTTGTATAGCTTCCCTAGGCTATGTGCTTAAAGTATTCTTTTAACTCCAGTGACCAACTGAAAAGTTATACTTGATCCTATAGCCATGCAACTACTTGCATGTTCAATACATACCTTACAAGTAACATATTTGCAATATAATACAAAGATAACAATATAACGTAAAAGTGTGTGAAAAGATTATTACGTAACTTGCACAGAAACGCGAATTCCACATGCCATAAATAAAGCACTAATCAATCAATGCATTAATAACATAATGTATTTCTATTCAAGATATCACAGATATCATCTTCGCTAAAAATGAAACCTCAAAATGATGTAACTCATTATCAGATGCCAAGTCTACTCACTCAATTACTGCAGTAGATAAACTTAAGTTGTAAGCCAATATATTTAATTCAAAATACATATATCACTTACATTTTGTATAAACAAGTCAGTTGTATGACGGCGCACTTCAATGTCGAAGCCAATGTTTCTCAATATGGTGGAGAAAGCCCCTCACCGTTGAAAATGATATTTTTCTGGGGCGGCGAATCTTAGTTGAACAGTGATTGGTTCTGGCTCTGCATCGTGCTTGTCTAAATGTTCCGATGTCTTATTCAAATAGCAATTTTAGAGCCTGTGTTTCTCCAAAATGATCAAAGTGCTTGTCTAAATATTCCGGTGTCTTATTCACTTTGTTAATCTGTAAGTATTCAGATGGCTTGCAAGTGAAGAATTAAGGTCTGCGTTTTCCACCATATCTACCCTACTGGCACATGACAATTTCTGTACATCTACCTATGTCACTTTATGCACTATGAGTAGGAGTCAGTTTTTAAGCTAAGAGAAAATGTGCTGCATCATACTGAAGGTCGACAACGAGAGAAAAAGTAACTCTTTTCAATAGCATGCATCTCATTTAAAATAATATCACCTGGCAGACCTTCTAAGTTCTGATCAAGTGCTTCAACCGAAATGAAGATGATGAAAGAAGGCTAGATTTAAGACCGTATAGTTTCTAATTCCTGATCCTCACATGAAGTTGTTCCATGTAAGATTCTATAGTCAATAATTCAAAATTAAGGATGTGTTCATTGAATTTCATTTTATAGAGCTGATAATAAAAAACGGACCACCTAAATTTCGCTGAAATTCAGTCGATTCTTATGTCTTCCAATCGTGTCGCACATCAACGTGCCATAGATCATCCGAGAGCTTGTATTCTCAGATTTAAAATGAGCCATGATAGACTTGTATCCGCTATTGTATTTGCTGAGCAGTGCTCAAAATATAAAAATCGCTCAATTTGCTAATCGCTATTTTTAAATAAGAAAACATGTGAGTATGATAATTATTCAGGCACAGGAGAACGAGTAGCTCTCTTTTTATATGATGGTCATCAAAATCGGTAAGCTAGGAAAAAATTAGTGATATCGCTCGTGAAGTCATCACAAAGTCATGACTCTTTTGACTGAAAATCTCATTCTCACTTTTCATAAAAGATGTTCATGTTTGGTTTCTTCAGAATCCTTGCGATGTAAGGAGTGCGAACATGTAAGTTTTATTCAAATAAGTTCAGTTGTCATTTTTCAATTATCTTCAACATTTTTCTCATTACTGCTAAATAAAGTACACAAACAACATGTAAGGTGAACGAAGGTTCATAGCAAAACAATTAGCGAAGGCATGTCTTTGTTCTCTCACTGTGACTGCAGATCGTTAACCTCTATATCATAGTTTCACTGCTTTTTAAGATTCGTGACAGCTCAATACTACTGGACAGCATTATTTTGTCAAAGCATGTTAAAATGTCTTTTTTATTAAATTAAGCATTAAATCAGCCAATACGAATTTGTTCTTGTTTGCTTGGTTACTAAAATGCAACGAAATGTATTGCAATTTTTTCTTTCCAGTTTTCATGACCTCGAAAAGTGTGAAGAACATAAACATTTTGGATGCAGTGAAAAATTCCATGAAAGGAAGTTTGTTCAACAAGCAAGGCACACATGTTGGCAAGGATGTTGTGATCGGAATTTCTTCAGTGGAAATAGAATTCAAGGATTCAAACGTTCCTAAATTTGAAGATGATTTGAAACTGAGGTTGAAGCGCAAAGGTGCAATAATATTGGATAATTCTTGATCTAATTATACTGTAGAACTATATTCATGTGCATCAGAAATTCGACTCAAATATTTGAAGTGGAATAAAGTGAATGATGAATTTTTGACGAGTCGAGCATTATAGACTGCCATGGCTGTGTGACAAATTTTGAAATCGTCATGTAGTTTTCATTCTGACACAGTTAAGTGTTCGGATCGATGAAGACGGGATGTTGCATTCGTTACAAATGACAATCAGAGCAAATTACTTGACTTGACTTTCCAATGACTTGAAATTCGATACTCTGATTCCAAATCTGTCTGAATTTTGGCTCTCATTATTGCGAAGAAGAATTCGTCAATACATTAAATGACTGCTTATGAAAATTCTTTCATTTTGATCTTCATGATTGTATTTTCTGAATTGATAGTTCAAACTGCGCGTCAAAACTATTTTCTGTTTTTCTGATATAATTAGATAATATCAATACACTCACTAATAACTCATGGGCAAGAGTGCATGAAAGTGTTTGCATATTATTCTTGTATCTATTTAGGTCAACTTGCTTCTGAGGACTTGGTCGAAATTGAAATGCTTTGTGTGCTTGTAGCAGAAAGGCAAAGCTTCAAAAGTAGCCTAGACTACAACGAAAGCACGACTTTTCCACCCAATAGGGCCTATTTGCATCCCCCTTTGTAAATCCTCCTACTTAGGTTCTTTAGAGAGAAGATAAAAGGAGAAAGAGTAAGTGAGACAAAAAGTCGGTTATAGTTAAAAATCATCAAGTAGAAAATCAACATGAATTTTCAAACTGAATTACAATTGATATCGTAAGTGACAATTTGAAAAAGACTAAGCTGCTAGGACCTCAAACAGACACAACAGCAATTTGTGGAAAAGAAAAAATTGATTAATGAAGCTTTTGTTGTGTTCTATAAAATTGAATTAAGCAAGATAATTCTGGTAATTAAATTTATTGACAAATCGTGTCAATGCAATTCGGGTGAACTACATATTTTTCTTTTAGATCGAAGGAAAGTGCAGTAAAAATGTCATATACAATTTAGATAATCATAACTTGCCGTAAGTGGGTATTTGCTAAAAACCATGTTATAAGCGGAAATTAAGCTGATTATCAAGGGAATTTCATGAGACGCATTATCATGGAAGTCTTCATGAAAAAGTCGAGATGGGTAAATCCCATTTATTACACAACATTTCTGTCTTTTCAACTTTGGATCTCAGATTTCCGTGAAAATTTGCATACTCATTTTTTACGCTGAACACGAAAATCTTAGCGGCGACCGGCACACCAAATAAAACTTTCCATAGAAATCTAGCACTTTGAAAATGCAAATTTACATCTCGGTCAGATAGATGTCGAATAGGAAACTCTTCGGTTTCTGCATTTGGGTTGCTGATGAGGCTGGGAACTTAGGATGAATGCTTGCATGCGTAAAGCGAAGTGACCAAAATGTAATGTATTGGCCTTGTCCTCTGACCGAGATCTTCAATTTCAACGTTCTCCTCTGACCGAAATTTTTAAGGTCTCGGTCAGAGGACATTTTCGTGATATTTGGAGAGGGTTAATTAATACATTATAAATGAAAAATTTTCTTTTGCATAGACGTTAACCTTTAATAAGATACAAAGGGGTGATCATTTTGATCACCTCCACTATATATTTTAGTTTTTTCTTAGACAAGACATCTGTGTCATGATACTTATTGACTTTTCCTTTATCAGTATATAGAGAAGAAATTATTGGAAAATAATTCATAATTTTGCATTTTTTATAGTGATAAAATAGTCATTTTGAATTTAAAAGCATAGAAAAATAAGCAACTTTTTCGACTGAAAAAACGGATTCATATGAAACATGTTTTGTTTTACATGAAATTCATATAACAAGTCAATTATTGAAATATGTTATAGCATCATTGCATTATCAATATTTTGAAACGCATTATCAACGTATTACAACTTTGAATCAATCGTATTTTGGTGTCCAATATCTATAGTTGGATTCAACAGTCAATGCACAGAATCTTCTTTATTCCGTGTTTTCCGCAAATTGGCAAGTTACAAGCTGCACATTTCGAGGATGTCAGATTCGCATCGCGAGGACGTTTGCCCTCTTGAATGCACTTCATCGATTCCTGACAAAATTTCTGGTTTCAGCATCCATATGAAATTTTTGAGAATATTCAAACTGGTCGAAAAAACGGATAAAAATATTTTTATATCAATATTGTCAATATGATCACGTAACGTCACCAAACTGAATTTTCTTTGCGGATTTATAAACTAGCACACCAGAGGATTCGTCTGGTGCTAGACGTTTGATGGAAAAATCAATATTCTTCGAGAAAAGGTACCTCGATCGGTCAGAGGACATTTTTTCATTGGACAATGGAAACCCAGTGAAAATTCAATGATTATTATTAATTACAATATTTAAGATTAGACTGTCTTAATTAAAGAGCTGATCTACTTTCAGATGCTATAAATATTAGTGGGTGTATTTGAATGTAGCTGATCGAAAATCCGTGTTGAAGTGAGATTAATACTGTAACTTTGGACATGCTTTTTTTTGGTCTCTCAGCAAAAAAAAACGGCAGCTCGTGAAGAGGGTCTTGGCTTTGTGACTTTTTAAAAACCATGCCATAATAGATGAGATCCTGACGGTTCGATTAAAAAAACTATTGAAATCGGTTCAGAAATATGGATTTTACAAATCAAAAAGACACCTTTTCGTCAAATGTTGTGGATTAAATTGGATTTACCCAGATCTGTGGATCCCATATCCCCCCAGAAATGTGGATTCATATACATCTTCTAAAGTTAATTGAAATCATACGTTATTTTGCTCTTCCAGCAGTTGATTGTGATATTCACGCATAAGAAAATACCCTTGAAGTTGAGCATTAAAGCAAAAGCAACCTATCGAATTGCTAATTTAACAAGGCATGACACGGATGATCTGCGAAATACTACCATTCCTTCTACATTAGGCTACTGATAAGTCAATTTCGTGGTTATATAATTCTTCAAACATTTGCATATCTAACTTTTGGTAACTATAGACAAATTGGGGATTTAATAAATACTGAGTTGTACTCTACAGTGTGCTAGTTCTATGGGTGTAGTAAAACTCGAGTTTTAGTTGATCAACTACTCATTCAATTTTGCACATATAGCAACATAATGTCCATGTTATAATTTTTTTGTAATAAAACTGTAAATGTTTAGTTTTGAAAAAGCATGGTCTTACTTCAGGATACGCAGATAAGAAATTCATCTTCCAACATCGCTTGGTTAATTAAGTGCGATGATACAGTTTTAAGGTCGACTCCGATCGGAGCACCAACTTTTTTCTGGTTTAGTAAATATACAATTCGCTACGGGTGTGAAGTTAGCCGTACCAATATCCGTACCACATCGAAAATCGCGTGTGCCACTCTCAAAAACAGCATTTACACATAATTTTAGAGTGTGCCAGCTTGTGCCACCAGTAATTTTTCAAAATAATGCAGCAGTTTGCGAGAAATCGTCCATCAAAACTTCGAGGTGGTACGGATGTGAAGTTAGCCGTACCAATTTACAGAAAAAATCTAAATCGCATCTTTATGAATTTTCAACCACATGGACGTCTAAAATAACACGTCTAAAACATGTGCCACCCACTACTTTGTCAAAATTCACAATACTTACTGAGAAAATGGACAAAAGGACCTCAAAGTAGTACGGATGTGAAGTTAGCCGTACCACTTGTGAAAATCGCGTGTGCCACTCGAATCAACACACCGAATACACTTATTGGGAGTGTGCCAGCTTGTGCCACCCCTCAGACAGCCCCAACTCTGCGTAGAATCCGCACAAATGCGGATTTTCGTCCTCAGCCACGCCCACAGCCCATCCGTACCACTTTTGAAAATCGCGTGTGCCACTCGAATCAACACACCGAATACACTTATTGGGAGTGTGCCAGCTTGTGCCACCCCTCAGACAGCCCCGACTCTGCGTAGAATCCGCACAAATGCGTATTTTCGTCCTCAGCCACGCCCACAGCCCATCCGTACCACTTGTGAAAATCGCGTGTGCCACTCGAATCAACACACCGAATACACTTATTGGGAGTGTGCCAGCTTGTGCCACCCCTCAGACAGCCCCAACTCTGCGTAGAATCCGCACAAATGCGGATTTTCGTCCTCAGCCACGCCCACAGCCCATCCGTACCACTTGTGAAAATCGCGTGTGCCACTCGAATCAACACACCGAATACACTTATTGGGAGTGTGCCAGCTTGTGCCACCCCTCAGACACCCCAACTCTGCGTAGAATCCGCACAAATGCGAATTTTCGTCCTCAGCCACGCCCACAGCCCATCCGTACCACTTGTGAAAATCGCGTGTGCCACTCGAATCAACACACCGAATACACTTATTGGGAGTGTGCCAGCTTGTGCCACCCCTCAGACAGCCCAACTCTGCGTAGAATCCGCACAAATGCGGATTTTCGTCCTCAGCCACGCCCACAGCCCATCCGTACCACTTGTGAAAATCGCGTGTGCCACTCGAATCAACACACCGAATACACTTATTGGGAGTGTGCCAGCTTGTGCCACCCCTCAGACAGCCCCAACTCTGCGTAGAATCCGCACAAATGCGGATTTTCGTCCTCAGCCACGCCCACAGCCCATCCGTACCACTTGTGAAAATCGCGTGTGCCACTCGAATGAACACACCGAATACACTTATTGGGAGTGTGCCAGCTTGTGCCACCCCTCAGACAGCCCCAACTCTGCGTAGAATCCGCACAAATGCGGATTTTCGTCCTCAGCCACGCCCACAGCCCATCCGTACCACTTGTGAAAATCGCGTGTGCCACTCGAATCAACACACCGAATACACTTATTGGGAGTGTGCCAGCTTGTGCCACCCCTCAGACAGCCCCAACTCTGCGTAGAATCCGCACAAATGCGGATTTTCGTCCTCAGCCACGCCCACAGCCCATCCGTACCACTTGTGAAAATCGCGTGTGCCACTCGAATCAACACACCGAATACACTTATTGGGAGTGTGCCAGCTTGTGCCACCCCTCAGACAGCCCCAACTCTGCGTAGAATCCGCACAAATGCGGATTTTCGTCCTCAGCCACGCCCACAGCCGACGTACATGTAGCTACGCGTGAATGGAGCAGGAATGGATTGAGGAAGGAATTCTAGTTGGCATATGCACGAAATGATCTCGAGAAAAAAAAGTTGATGCTGAATTCACGCGCCCCCTCTTACCTGCTAGAATTGGCACATGTATCTACATGTGGGATGTAGGCCTGCATAACAATTGCATGTACATTTAATTTGCATAACTTTGTTCTGTGACCGTCACAGATCTTAAGGACATATTTAGACCTCTTCAGTGTCTTCCCTCCATGAAGTCCTAGCGCTTATCCATCACTTACAATGCAACTCATTACTAAAATTCATGTTCAACTGCAATTGCGGCCTACTATAACCATGCCTCCTTCGTAGCATATTTCTACTGTCCTAATCTGTGGTCAAACATTACTAACAATGCCTGTGGGTAATATGAGCATGCTCTATCACCTATGCAAACTTACCTGACACATGCCAACTACCATCACTATGACATGCAGGCCTATATGCGCATGAAATATAGAAGTTATCATTGTGAAACTTTAACTCTCTCTTAAGACACGAGCCAACACGAAACCCTAGGCAAACTTATACTCGTCTTGATCCTCTATTCACCTGCAATCCAGATCCGAAGCCCTTATCCCTGGAAACTAGCCCGTTCGCCAAACCTTACCTTAACCCTAACACTAGCCAACTGCATATTCAAACACAAATTTAACTGTTATTGGATTTCCACTTCCCATGCCTTGCCCATTCGCCTACTACCTTCCATACACTTAACAAATTATAACAGCAGGTCCTTAACTTCACATTTTATTCGTATAGAAATTCACAACACTGACAGGTTTCAAAAACAGACTAGTTTTCACATGAAAGATACAATTTTACCAAAGATCCAACTTTACCAAAACATATGTCAACAAAGTCGTGACACTGTCCCAGTCTACATACCACTACCATACACAGGAATATCACAATTCACCAAAAATGCCACATCATGCTGAAACTCGTTCTTCGCAACCAGTTACACTAATTTCCACTATATTGAAGATTTCAGGACACTGAAGTGAAACAGAAGAGAAGTGCACTTCATTTTCCAGCTCATCAATCCACAATCTTCTGCTCATTGAACAGCTTTGAAATTTGATTCATTGCACTGACCAACACCAAGACACATCGTTAACGGTTTCTGAAAATCCTTTGGGTTAGCGTAGACGACCTGTTGAAGAAAAAAGATATAATATTTACAAGATGTTAATTCTGTCTACTTTCAACAGTAGAATTAGGGACTGACTGTCACAGTCAGATCCACAAATCACAATCGACATTCACTATGATATTCACGAGCAGAAGCGAGTAAACACGTCTAGCTAGATCACGTATTTTGTGCGAAAGAAAATTGGGTCATTGTTGACTGTGTCCTACATAGAAAATGAAAATGATCACGTTCCTGATCCATTGGCGCATTCATGGGTTGTAAATAGTTTTGTCTCAGATTCCTGCTCCTTACCAGGCCACTGTGGCGCGGTTATTCCGACGCAAAAATTCGTCTGAATATTAATTTTATTGCTAATCCGTTATTCGCAAGAATTTATGCGTGCGAAAAACGATTTCCTTGGTTTCTCACCATCGGTATGCTGATATTTGATCAAGAATTCATACATTCTCATACGATGATGAAAATCATCCCAGCAGCCATTTATAATACATATCCAGATACTTAAACAAATCAATCAAACTACCCTGGATGAATTATAGAGCAAGGTTTTGATGTCTCCTTAGTCAATGAATACATGCAATCATGGAAACGCGAAATAAATAAATAATATAATCAATTTATCATTCAATCCAATTAATCTTTTATATTTCAGAGATGAAGCAAAAAATGTTGCGCTGGAATCTCCAACAGCGTCAATCGTCATCATGCAGTGATCAAACTAGATAATAAAAGGAATAGCCTTCTAGACGTTTTTATCTTACGTTTTCAGCACGATGTAAATATATGGCACATTGTCATGCGTTGGCATTCTGAGTTCATTGTGGAGTTGCACTTTAACCATGCACTTTAACGAGGATGTTATGAACCATGAAGGACATATTGCAGACCAAAATACATTTGACATGGAGTGGAACAGGATGAAGACAGCTTGGATACACAGTGCTGAAAAAGAGTGTGGCCGCAGCAAAGGCTGGGCAGGCATAACAGACCTGATGGTGGAATTCGGAAGTGGAAAGCGCTGACAAAGAAAAGAATTTGCGTTTCAAACAATGGCAGCAAAGCAAGTGTGAGGCAACTAAAGCTCTCTATTAAAATGTAAAGAGATAAAATATCACTATCAAATGACACCGATGAACTGCACTAAAATGAAGTTGAAGATAGTTCATGCAAAAAACGTCAAATTGACATAATAGGGCCTATGCATCAAGCACTCAAATATGACATATGCATATCAAACATGCTCACTTATATCCAATCTTTAATTGCGCATGTAAGTTTATAGCAACGATCACAATTGGCATAAAGCATCTGCACTTACATGTTATTATGCCATGCTTCTCCGGAATTTATTTTGTAATATATAAGTATGTATAAAGGTCATTATCATTGTATATCATGTCATTTGCCTGAAATTGAAGGCGTTTTACAATTAACTACTTAGCTACTGATGCTGTCATTCATTATTTTTGTGGCTGTGACAATTTGCAATGCCTATCACGAGCAACGCAGTTCGTTCAGGGGAAGTGAAATTAATTTGAACATGTCACGTACAAACTATATTACAGATCAGGCCACATCGAGCCAAAATCCTCTGACACAGCCCCATCGAAAAAATGGGACTAAATACATTTAAATTATATAAGCGAAAAATGGACCTAAACATACAAAAGAATTACAATTTTGAACATGCATGTAGTCAGTCTTTTGATATCAAAATTGCCATACTTTTGCGAGAGAATTTTTTCAAATGATTGTCGTAAATTGCTAGCAGGCTAGACGACCAATGATGTGACTTTGTATCGAAGTTGGCCTTTAGCATCATACTTTTTAAAAAAATTTCCTGAAAAACATGCAAACATATTAATAAGACTCAGTCAGATTTTTATATGTATAGCATCTGAATGAAATCAGATTGCTCTACTGGTACTGAAGCAATTAAACTCTAAGTAATAAGTTGCACATAAAATTCAACTTTCCAAAATTTGCGGAAGTGCTTTCGAATTGTTCCTCACCTTCATTTTTCGCCACTACCGTACCGCGCAACCGCGAAAAAATTTTAAATACTGATAGCACGAATCGTCAAACTCGATCACATGCGCATAGAATTCCTGTGATACAGCAAATAAGAGCTTCATCTGTAATATTTCAATTTTAAAAAATCATTCCCTTAATGGTTACTTATTTCCTGAAAAATTATCAGTGAATTTACATCATAGCCTCATGGCGCCTCTTTCAGAGCTGTGTCGGCTAGTGATAATCCAGGCGACAGCAACAAGCGACTTGCACTGAATCCTTACTTGTCTTTCGCCATTGAACAATGACTAATTGCATTTCCAGTCGCCCAGTGATAGACTTAGTATAGGCTAACGGATTATTCACTTCGACCACAATTGAGCTACAAGTTTGCTCTATGACTACAAAAACATAAGAACCCGAGTCATTGAGCGGGTCACCGAATGGTACCTTTGAACCAGTTTCATCACTGATACACACCATCATGCTACAACTTTTTACTTTGTCACCGATTTCCCTAGACATTCCAAATGTAAAGAATGATTTTAGAAGTGTTTAACATAATCGCAGCTCCATCGCTGAAATTCATCCCAGGAGATATTATTTCAAAAGAGAACCGAAGCCTCTTGTATTGACGAACTAGGCTTCGAGGATTGCTACAATCATCATGCCTGATTGTTCGAATCTCTGTCTTAGTAGCCATGTATCTGAGGGTTGTTTCGAGGCACAAGTCGAATTTCTCTGGTCGACCTGGCTTGCGAAGTTGTCGTGGAGATGTTCTTAGAATGTAATGATCTAGTTGTCATGGTGGTAGAAATCGATCACAATATCTGATGCATGCAAAAAGAGTCTGACATGTGGATTGGATTTCCTAAAATTTGATGGAATCATGACAATCTGAACACTCCAAAGGTATTCATGATGTGCAAGCGATATTTGCATTGGCATCCGCTGCCAACTCATCTATATGTAGTTCTATATCATTCATGTGCAATCAAAAGTCCGAGATCAATGTGTCTGGTTGAAGATTAGGCGGGCTGAGCCTTCCTAGTCCCCTGTTCACGCGTGCCTGTAGGATGCAAAGCAGGACCAAGAAAGGTGAAGCAAGACAAATAAACAAATCAAGACACACATTTATTTCATTGAGGGATTTTGAGTCAGAAATTTCTGAGCAGCTACACACGACAACAAAAATGTAAGATTGTTGCACCAGATAGCCGGTGTAATAGATGCGAGACCAAATATTTGCCGACTCAACCTGCAGTAGCCATAGCCATTCCACCAACATCTGCTTATTCATTGTTCATTATTCATCTGCTGCATATACACAGTGCCCTACACATAGCACTCCCTTCTATTCTTTAGTTATCTATATAGGGTTGTTCCTAACTAAGCCAAGCAATCATAAGCTCCGTCCATCAGTCTGCAAGCCGATTCCACTGATCTAACTCCCTGCAATAAGACTAAACAAACATTCATTGCAATGAAATAAAAGCTACTTACTTTCCCTGCTGCCTTGAAACATGCCGTGTGCGTAGATATAGGATGATAGCGTCGTTAATAGCGGCAGACCACAAAATTCCACGTCCAGCTGGTACGTTTAGAAATGTGTGCAGTGTTTAAACAAGATCTAACATAAATTTAGAAGGAATTTGTGACAGAAACATCTTCGCACAAAATACATCAATCTGTAGTTTCCGACATTGTGACAGCATTTTCTGTAAAAGCATTGATATTTCCTGATAGAGTGAACAATTCTCTATCCAATGACACCAAGTTTGTTGCATGTTTTTGCAGGATAAAAATAACATAATGACCACGTGAATGAAATATATCCAATTTTCAATCATTGCCATGTAAATACAACTACTACAATTTCTTGCAAAACCATTGACACTTCTGGTGGATTCAGAATTTCTGGCATTCGGTGTGTTGATTCGAGTGGCACACGCGATTTTCACAAGTGGTACGGATGGGCTGTGGGCGTGGCTGAGGACGAAAATCCGCATTTGTGCGGATTCTACGCAGAGTTGGGGCTGTCTGAGGGGTGGCACAAGCTGGCACACTCCCAATAAGTGTATTCGGTGTGTTGATTCGAGTAGCACACGCGATTTTCACAAGTGGTACGGATGGGCTGTGGGCGTGGCTGAGGACGAAAATCCGCATTTGTGCGGATTCTACGCAGAGTTGGGGCTGTCTGAGGGGTGGCACAAGCTGGAACACTCCCAATAAGTGTATTCGGTGTGTTGATTCGAGTGGCACACGCGATTTTCACAAGTGGTACGGATGGGCTGTGGGCGTGGCTGAGGACGAAAATCCGCATTTTTGCGGATTCTACGCAGAGTTGGGGCTGTCTGAGGGGTGGCACAAGCTGGCACACTCCCAATAAGTGTATTCGGTGTGTTGATTCGAGTGGCACACGCGATTTTCACAAGTGGTACGGATGGGCTGTGGGCGTGGCTGAGGACGAAAATCCGCATTTGTGCGGATTCTACGCAGAGTTGGGGCTGTCTGAGGGGTGGCACAAGCTGGCACACTCCCAATAAGTGTATTCGGTGTGTTGATTCGAGTGGCACACGCGATTTTCACAAGTGGTACGGATGGGCTGTGGGCGTGGCTGAGGACGAAAATCCGCATTTGTGCGGATTCTACGCAGAGTTGGGGCTGTCTGAGGGGTGGCACAAGCTGGCACACTCCCAATAAGTGTATTCGGTGTGTTCATTCGAGTGGCACACGCGATTTTCACAAGTGGTACGGATGGGCTGTGGGCGTGGCTGAGGACGAAAATCCGCATTTATGCGGATTCTACGCAGAGTTGGGGCTATCTGAGGGGTGGCACAAGCTGGCACACTCCCAATAAGTGTATTCGGTGTGTTGATTCGAGTGGCACACGCGATTTTCACAAGTGGTACGGATGGGCTGTGGGCGTGGCTGAGGACGAAAATACGCATTTGTGCGGATTCTACGCAGAGTTGGGGCTGTCTGAGGGGTGGCACAAGCTGGCACACTCCCAATAAGTGTATTCGATGTGTTGATTTGAGTGGCACACGCGATTTTCACAAGTGGTACGGATGGGCTGTGGGCGTGGCTGAGGACGAAAATCCGCATTTGTGCGGATTCTACGCAGAGTTGGGGCTGTCTGAGGGGTGGCACAAGCTGGCACACTCCCAATAAGTGTATTCGATGTGTTGATTCGAGTGGCACACGCGATTTTCACAAGTGGTACGGCTAACTTCACATCCGTACCACTTTGAGGTCCTTTTGTCCATTTTCTCAGTAAGTATTGTGAATTTTGACAAAGTAGTGGGTGGCACATGTTTTAGACGTGTTATTTTAGACGTCCATGTGGTTGAAAATTCATAAAGATGCGATTTAAGATTTTTTTCTGTAAATTGGTACGGCTATAACTTCACATCCGTACCACCTCGAAGTTTTGATGGACGATTTCTCGCAAACTGCTGCATTATTTTGAAAAATTACTGGTGGCACAAGCTGGCACACTCTAAAATTATTGTGTAAATGCTGTTTTTGAGAGTGGCACACGCGATTTTCGATGTGGTACGGATATTGGTACGGCTAACTTCACACACGTCAATTCGCTCCAACATACGTACTTCAGGAATTGTGGCAAAGAGCATCTGCCGCTCATATAGCTTTTGATTTTCATAGACACCATAATCAAAACAATGATTACTCAAGTTAGCAGCATTTATCTTCTTGTGGCCTAAGTTTCGTAGCGTTACTCCAATAATTTTGGGTTTTAATAAAAACAGGCAAGCTGCTTGAAATCAGTACGATGAACAAAAACAAGTCATTTCATAGTCATTTCCTTTATGTAAGATATTTACATTACATACAAATGGTCGATACAGTTTCGGAATTCAGTGCAGAATAACACGCACTGCGTGCTGTAGTCGTCACAATTAGAAACTCGTAAACATTCTGGTCACTCTTTGAGAAAACAAGCAATCGTTAACTCCCAGTACGGAAATTCGAGGCATGAATACTATTTGATATTCAACACTACAAAGCGAGAAATAAGTTCTTGAGATGATTCAGGAAAACAAACATTTTGCGAACAATATGAAAATGATTATCAACCTTTTTTGATGAGTTAATCTCCCTGATGGCAAAAGTGTAGTTAATTGTGCTTTCATATAGCTGTTATTAGAAAACGGTCGAGTACAGGAAAATGTTTTCCTTTTCTGAAGACCTCATCATCAGCAAACAGATGTACAGACCATGATTTAAAATATCAAAATTCACCATCTTCAACAAAGGATAGGGAATATCTACATTTTCACATGTACAGCAAATTAATCTTTATTACATACAGTTTTCAAATCAAGAATATACTTGGATATACTCAAATCAATTCCTGTACATCGAACAACTATTTACATATACATCATACTTGCAAGAAGAATCATTTCAATTACTGGAAGCCAAGACCAGGCTCATAAGTACTGATGCGTCTGGTCGATCGATTAATCGGCTCCCTTAGCAGAGGTTCTCGGATAGGGATAGAAGATTCGGGTTGATACACAGAAGTTCGTGGTTGAGGAGGAAGCCTCCTCATGTCGACATCATGCACTGAGTCTAGAACACCAGGTCTATCAGGAAAGGAAGGTCGAGGGATCGTTCGTAGATCGATGTCGCGCATCATGTTCATATTATCCGAACGTGTAGGAAGATTAGGAGTCGCCAAAATAGGAGGCCGAGGATTAGGAGGTCTGTGTCGGAAGCTTGGAAAACGTTCTCCAAACCCACTACCCTGACCGTTGTCTCCGAATCTAGCAGCATTTGGAAAAGGAGGTGGATTTGGTGGTCTAGACGGGGGATACGGAGCTGCAGGAGGCATTCTCCGAGGTGGTAGGCTGTTCTGGGGTAATCTGTTTCTCTGATAATTTGAATTAGAAGGTGGATGTTGAGAGGTATTCATGGTTGGTCGCGCATCCATGAGAGGTGGCGGCATACAAGGATTACGAGGGTTGAAGGGAAACTGTCTTGAAGTTGGTGGAATTCCCATCCGTTGATTTGAAGGGGGCAAATTAGAAGGTGAAGATAATCTCGTTTGAAAGGGAGAACCATTTGATGATAGCATAGTGTTCGGAGACACTGGACTTTCGTTGTCAAAAAGGTCACTTGGAGGAGGGTCACCCAGTCCAGGAATATAAGGAGCGTCTTCTATTTCCTCTTGCTTATCATGTGAGGATGATTTCGTATTCGATGCGTCTGTTTTAGATGATGTAGTTGGTGGAATCAAAGTTTGAAGGGACTTTAAAATTTGAGGGGAGGAATTATCAAGTGGTTTTTGCTCATCAAGTTTTACATCGTCTTTACTCTCAGTGTTGTTGTCACCTTGGTTTTGTTTCTTATGATAGAACCAGTACCAATCCTTGCTGGTCTTGGTGTTAATTTCATTGACAGGAGGTTCAGACGAAACCATTTCTATATCCTCATTTTCTTCTTTCGGGGTTATGACAGGGGGTTTCACTCCACAGCTACTCATCTGACTCTGTAGCGTTGATACTAACGACTGGAGTGAAGACTGCATTGATGAGAATACCGATTTCATGTCTCCAGATATTACAGGGGCTCCTTCAGACTTCTGCTCAGTTTTTGATTTCTGTTCTAAAACTGGCTTTGGCGTGCCCTTTCCAACAGAATATTCCACTTTGGTGCCTGGCGATCGCTCGATCTGATTCGCAACGGCAGAATGAATTGTCGATCGCTCGACCTGATTCGCGGCAGCAGGATGAATTGTTAATCGCTCCACTTGATTGGCTGCGGCAGGATGAATTGTTAATCGCTCCACCTGATTCGATGCGGCAGGATGAATTGTCAATCCCTCCGTCTTGTTCCTACCACTAGAATGAGCTAATGAACGCTCGGCCTTGTTCATTAAAGCAGGTTGAGCATTCAATCGCTCGATCTTGCTCACCTTCTCAGGACGAGGTGACGCAGGTGAATCTGACAAAGCTTTAAACTGCACTCCATTCTTTACCTCCTTCTTGTGTTCCTTCTTTTCATTATTCAAGGAATCGTCCAAAATCATTTTATCGATAGAATCAAGGACTGCCAGGTCATCAATATCATCATCTTCCTCCTCCTTCGACACTTTTGGTCGGAAGCTTTGTCCGCCCTTCACAGCCTTCTCCTTACGCGCATTCTTGTCGGATGTTTCACTGGCATGTTTTGCCTCCATATGTGCTAATGACCTGTACTGAAAATTGCGCCCAGAACGTCCTTTCTTTTTCAATTGCTGCAAAAGTTGAAACCTTTGAGCCTCTCCCTGTTGTAGGAAGGAGTATCGCAGATAGCGGTAATGAACTGTTTGCAACTGGGGATGATCACAAGTTCGGTCCTCTTTCGAATCCTGTCCGATACCACAAAGCCCATGATAGTATTGCTCGCGACGTTCACCGGTGAGAACAATACAATGTAGAGAGAATGGATGTGCCATTGGATCAGACTGCGGTAAACCTGAAAGAAAAATCAATATGTATACTTCAGTTGACTACCGTGCTTAAAAAAGAACATTTAGCCAGCGGAATCAATCAATCACGGTGTCAGAACATCAATAAAAGCTAAAACCAATGGTGGCATATTGAGAATTCAGTAGCTTAGTGATCAATGTCTTCATAAGCGAACATTAAGGGCGACAGTTCGATTCCGTTTAAGACCAAGAATTTTTATTCATTTTGTTGATACACTTCAATGGCTGATATTTTCCTAACTTAAGTGCAATTTCTAACAAGGACATTTCCTGCTTTCTCTTCGATGCTGATTATTGAGGGATCTGAGAAATGAGGGATATGCTATCTTTGATAGTTCCCCACAAAAATCAGTAGGCAAATTTGCCATTTGTTTAGTCACAGGTCGTACTATTTTCCTGGATTGATGTGAGATGAGTATTTTCAAATGATTTCCTGCAGTACAATCTGAGTTGCGACCAGTCCGGAAATTTCCAGACCGGACCGAAACGAGATCGGGCCATCTGATCGATGATGTATTTGTAAGAATTGTTGATCTAGGGGAGACTGGGGTGACATGGCATATGGGACCTCCTGAACTTTTATGCTAAGCAGCATGAAACCACCAGTGCCCTTTCCAGGACCATCTGCATATCAGGCAGTGAAAATATCGCGATGCCTGCTTCAGTCGTTTATGTCTTAGAATAAAGAAAAATTGCCGAAAAATCGCCTATTTTGGAGTTTGATATGTTAACTTTCTAATAGTGCTGTATACATACGTGGACGAGTTGAAGAACAGAATTCTGTCTGAAGTTCTATCAGAACGAGGACTTATTTGTGTGGTGGTATAACACGACTACATGAAACAGATGTCACATGAGACGTAGACATTCATTCAGGATAGGGGTTGGGGTGAGTTGGCATATGGTGAGATGGGAAGGGTTGGCATATTAGCTGATGGGTGGATTTGGCCTACCATCTGAAAAAGACCTTGCGCTAAACGTCAAAGTCATTTTTATGGGGCTCCTGTCTTCCATTGAAGTGGCAGACCGACCAGCTATGGCCTACACTAGTGGAGACCACGTTTAGGGCTCTTTGAGTGCTAATAATAGTTTTCATAAGTGCTAGTCCTAATGAGATCACAAGGTCAAATGAAAAGAAATTAGAAATTTACATGCCTGTTCTAGGATTCTTGAATGAAATTGGACTAAAGAAAATGCGAATCTAAGAAGAGTTAGTGTTTCTCCTAACTACAGGTTGCCTCACAAACACTCTCATCAAGAGTGCAATTATTACTTTGAATTACATACAGGCCTGCAAAACTCATTTTCATTATTCTCATTCATTTCTGAAATTATTTTACAAATATATAAGCAGTGAGTGCTAGACATGAAAATCGTCACGCTTGCATAAGGAGCACTTTATAAGGACAGTAATAGCTACTGATTGAACGACACATGATGCTAGATAGCTACACGATCAGATCAGATCACTGCTAAGACAGCAAATAAATATAAAAGGAATGACATCACATTCATTCGCTAAGTGCGGAACAAGGATACAAACATAACATTCCCCTATCATTTGTACTGTACCAATACACTCAACAGCCCTTGAGCAGTAATCATCTTCAAACTGACTCAACTTGTGTAAGACTAGGATATTGACTTACCTATATCTAGCGCAACTTGGGCATCAGGGAACAGTATGATCGTTGCATCCTTCAAGTGGGACATCATGACACACGCCTGAAATGATTATATCCAATTATAAGCATGTATTTAATGACAAGATGGAAGCATTATAAGCAGTTATATAAGGTTTACTCACCCTGTTCGTTGCTTTCAGATAATTGTTGAAATTTATCATAGCCAATTTAATAGGGCAACCATCTTTAAGAACCATTCGATAGTAGTTAAAATATCCTACGTTTATGACATGCAACTCTTTTGTCATCGACAATTTCACATTTCCATCTTTAAATATCGTCGTGTAAAGATCTTCGAGATCAATAAATCGGTCCATTGTCATCTTCGAAGTGGATCTGAAACAACCACCAGCAATATTTAGAAAATCTCAGTAATCTGTAAAAACACGGTTTATATCCTGACACTCCGCACCTGCACCCATACGCACCATACGCGCTTATTACTCGAGGGATTTCAACCATGTAACCGCGAATATTTCCCGCAAAGCCTTAGTGAGTGATATTCAATATGTTATCAAATGTTACCGTGTTTTCTTTGGAAAAATATACGTTCTGATATTCTGATATTAGAACAAAGACAGACAAAATTCGCATAGAAGCTCGTGAATTCTTCGCTACTAGAGCAACGGTTAGATATGCAAATATAATTTTATAATACACACGTAGAGTCATTAGGCTATTGCTTTGGTAACCACAAATATCTATCTCGTGACTTAGAAAACATTAGTAGTAACTAATAATATCATTCAAATACAAAATGTGATCAACAAATATAGAAATCATGCCATTAACTTAAATGTATTTAAAATTTGCTTATCTCAATCATGAATCAGTTTCCTTATAAGCTTTAATCTGGCGGCAACTTGGGAATTGCCTTTGACAGATGGATGAATGACTCATGTAATGATCAAATGGAGAGGTAATTCAGAAGAGACTCAAGCATGTGAATTATCATTTGACAGGAATGCGTTTTAATCCGAGAAATCATAAAATCAAGAATTAATATTTTTCCTTATTAACATTTGATCACCTTTAAAGCGCTAACTACTACATAATTCATGTAATCGAGCTGAACAGGAGCCATAGTCATCAAGGGAAATTCAACCACATACATACATATGCAACTTTGCGCTAAATATTTCTGGTCTAATAACAATGTGACATGTTGTCATCGTTGAATCTCTCCGTACTGAGGTGCATCGCATTTCCAATAATCCAAGCATCAGTTGCTTGTTTCATGCATTTGATGTACATGCTTTTGACTTACAAGTAGTATATCTGAGGCATAATCTCCCTTTAATAAATTAAATTTCCTGAAAAATATTTCATCAATTTTTGTATCGCTTTTAATGTATTGCATTCGATACAAAATTAAATCATATTCTTTTAACTTAACTTAAAATCTTTATTTGATTTAAACAAAAAGTTGTTTTTCTATCTAATTCTAGTAAGATGGATAACTTACATTCCGAGCGGAAGACTATTTCTGGTTTCGGAGAAAGATATGATGACTGCTTCAGCTTCCAACGATACACTAAGGGGTATTTTCAAAATACATGACCCTGCCACGAATCCACCAGAAGAATGTGGAGCTCCCCATGGGACTGGAGTAGGGCGGCAGAATGACAGCTCACTTTTACGGGGCATGTCTTTCAAGACCTTCAGTTCCTGGTGTTGTACAGGTAATGGCTGCTGAGCTGTCGGCGGCATAAGTGTTCCAACAGCGGGCGGATTTGGTACGCGAGGACGAAATGCTTCAGGACTAAAAAATATTGACACATTATAGCAATCATCCAATTACAGTAATGAAGTAATAAATGGTAGAATTCACTGATTCAATATGGGTTGGTTACAAAAATCAAAATATATGTTCATGGCTAGCATGTGCTTCTGTCTTTATGGTTGCAGAGGTAACATTCCGAGGAACTTACGATTCTCGTGATAATACGCATGCCTACTACGATGAAGATTCTGAAATACAGTTCAGCATAATGGTTTTACCTGTCATTCAAGCTGGTAACTATTTAAGTTGAAGATATACTAAACTAGTGTTTGAACTGTCTTTAGCGTACTCTTATTTATCAGAATTCTGACAGTAGTATTTACTCTACGATGTTTCCATGAATAAGATGTCATCATATAGATTGCTGGATTGATTCGAGCCTTTCATGAAGTGGTGCAATATTTGGCACAATTCGGAAAAACAATTTAAATCTGCATTATCACTAGTAAAAACTGTCAATCAAGATATCTCTCACTGTTACGACATCTACTCCAATCGGTTATTAGAGGAAGTCCTCAAAAACCACTCTTCTCCAAGCGTTTCATTTAGGAGCGATTTTGTTAATATTAAGGAGCTTACAGTTCAAATTGATGTGATGAGTAAAAAGCCCAGATTGTGTTTGTTTTGGAAAATGATGTATTAGTAAACAACTTTATTCCACAGCTACAATATATATATCGTTTCCAAATCACAATGTGTCGGTCTGTTTTACTTGCCTTCTTTTCTGAAGAATTCCCTCTAAGCCGAAAAAGAAATAAACCACCCTCCGAATTGTTAACTGTTTGTGATTCCACAATCGAGGAAATGTTTGACAATCAAGGCTTCATCACTTTCCTCTTGTGACACGGTCTTAGTAAAATGAAAATATTACTATTACTGCATGTTAAGAAATACAGGCCTCGCAGCAAGGAAAATGTAAAAAAGGTAGATAAGCTACAAGTAAGTAATGTAAAATGAGAGTTGAGGAAATGTGCTCTGATTGTTGTGCATAATTGAAAACAAGTTTGTAAAAAAGTCAAGCTATGCATTCTTTTGTCTACGATCTTTTAGGCTTTGCGCATTCTTCTTGTAATTCATTTTAGAAGAGTGGAGTTTAACTCTGAATGATCGGTTTGCATGTTTATATTTTCAGTCGCCTGACGATGGCCAACGTAACTGGTCGAAAGCGATATACGAGTATCTTGACTACGACCAGTCTATTTCCTTACCCAAAATCTAACATAGAAATTAAATGCATACGGAAGCTTAAGCCCTCGATAAATAGTCGAGCTGAATGTGAAGGGCTGGAGAGAAGAACAATGTGGAGCAAATGCTTTGTGGAAGGAAAAGCAACATTGAGAAGGAAATGAAAGTTAACCTGGAGAAGACAAAGGTTATGGTGACAGGGAAGAAACAGAAAAGAGGTTCGAAGAGAAATCCATGATTCCTAAAAGTGGACCACTAAGATAATCCGCTGACTTGAGAGACGTAATAGACTTTGGACTGCTTAGAACCTTCCGACGAAAGCGGGAAGGATTTAACTGACTATGACAGACCTGTGGCGCTAACTTTCGAAAAATAGAGGAGATTTGACGCAAAAAATAGAGGAAATAAAAATGATTTATATGCAAAATTTGAACTTGTTTGTGGTACGTGCAAGTGTTTTCGGGAAATTGCACAGCAAAAAATGATGCATAAAGTCGAATCATTAGTCACTACGGTATAAATCATAAGGAAAACAACATGACATTCATGAACGATCAGCTTAAAAATTAGAGTTTCTGAAACATTGAAAAAGGAAGATTTTTAGGTTATAAGTTCCAAGCTTTAATTGTTTTCGTATAACCATTAAAAGAATTTTTACATGTTGAATCGGAAACAAAATTACTCCTAGCTACAGTGACTTGTCCAAGAGACCATCAAAATGTGAGTTTAAGCTAATGAAGTAAATTTCTGAAAGACCAGTTCTACTTTAATGCTTTCATATTTACTACAAAATTAAAAAACAACACTTTATCGGGTATAAATGGGTCCGGTCACAACAGGGATTCCAATTCACCCAAGAAAAAACCCCGGAAAATCGGGGAAAACCAGGGGTTGAATGCATAAATTTAAAATATTTACATTATATTAATTTCGCAAAAAAACCGGAAAACTGCGATCCGTGGTCATAGACCCAACCGTAAAGGACATAATTTTTGGATTGCAGACCCAGATCGAAGTATCATCTCTGACCTGAAATAATCAATACAGACAACGCTTCCAAATCTACCCATACTGATAGTTTTTACATGAACAATAATTGAAACAAGATCATTAGATAGCCCACTGACACACAAAAGACCATTTTAACAGGAGATCGTAAGACATTTTTCTCACAAAAAATCGTCAGTCAAGAAGCAGGCGAGAATTGAAATCGGACGAATCAGAAGGAAGTGAACGTTTAAAGTGACGTTTTGACGGTTTCAAGTCAATGACAAGTCGAAAAGTTTCGAACACTGAACATTGAAAAGTATAGGTCTAATTAGACTTGTGATTCCGTTTTTGACGAACATTGTCTTCTTCATTTCCCGATGAGATCACTTGATGACGAGTCTTTAGAAAAACAGGCGTTGAACAAGAACGAATACATTGACCTGAGCACCACTGATGTAAACTATGCCGGTGAATTATGTATATCAGATGACAAGAGAAAAAGGAGGAACTTTCCTAAAATTCAGTATTTTAGAGGAGAGTGTCCAAAAATAGAGGAAATAGAGGACCTGCCACAGGCCTGCTATGACAATGGAAGTTGGAAACATGTGAAGCTTGGAAAAAATGATCATGCATCGCATATATTAGTTCATCGAAATACTTACCCATGTGAGATATTACTAAGAATAAATATCGAATAAATTGAAACACGAGAAATATTAAATCCTCTTAACTATCGATATAAATTGACACAAAACATGATTTCGAGAAATACAACAATACAGCTATGCGTGTACCGGTATAGGCAATTATAGAAAAAACTAGGAATTTAAGTCCTAATAGTATAGAAGCTCACGAAATCCAAGGAATTAAAAGGACTGCATGAAAATTTTTCAAAATTCCTGATTGAGACTGGCAGGCATGAAATGATTCTGGCTGGGGCGCCGCGTTACTTCGACGCTCGATTTCTTTTGGTTCTCCTTTGTATTTTCTGCATCACATAGGTTTAGGTGTAGCATTTGTTATTTCAAGATTTTAGTCTAGCCTCTGCTGTCTCGTAGAAATTATTGCAAATATACATGCGGAATCACTGTCGAAAAAAATTGCAGATCATCATTTGGAGACAGTGATCTTTTCACGGTTGATGAGGAAAGCTGCGAAGTGGTGAATACTTTTCGTTACCTCGGTGATGTCATTGATGATGGCGGAGGAGCAAGTGCTGTGCGGTTGGTGCCGGTTTCGTGAAATGGCTCCCTTTTTGACATCTACAGCAACTGCACTTTCAATGAAGGCATGTGTGCGCACCAGCATGTTGTACGGCAGCAAGACTTGGGTCATGTCATCAGAGTGCTTGAGTCGTCTTGAAGTGAATGAAATGCGGATGGTCCGTTGGAAGTGCGGAGTCTCCTCTCGCGACCGCATTTCCAATGAAGAGCTCAGAAGAAGAATGTGCCTGGAGCCTATCGGTGACCCTATCAGAACACCAGCCTAAGATGGTGTGGTCATGTGGAGAGGAAAGATCATGGACCAGGGAAATCATGGAGCGATAACATCAAAGAAGACCTTCGAGCGCTCGGGCTCCGTGTGGAAGATGCTAACGACCGAGCAAAGTGGAAAACTGCCATACAAGCGAATCGTCTTACCCAACATGAATGCAACAATCGACGTTAAATGGTATAAGTATCAGATACGAGCTTCCTATACTAAGAAATAACCTGATAATAATTAACAAATTAATTCAACTTCACTATACTAATGACAAAAACATTTGAAATGTCCATATTTTTGCATTTATTTATCAAAAAATCTCAATTTCAAGGACAGAATGGAAATGCAAGGAGTTTTGAACAGCTAGAAAAACGGTAGTCTACAGAGTCACACAGACTAAAAATAAGAGCTCTTTTGAGATCAAATAAATAAGAGCTACGTTAATACTGAAAATACGAGTTCTGCCAGACGGAAAAATTAGACAATTCCAAAAGCAGCAGTAAAAGAAAAGCCGACCATTCAACGATTTTACCCGTGTAGTCTGTTACGGCAGAATTATTCTTCTTCCAAGTGCCGTGCCGCGGAGCGTGGGCAATCATGGTCCGATACCGCTTTCTTTATCTCGCATCGTGCAGTAGCTCCGCTGGTGTCCTTCGCAGGCATCCACTCAAATTGTCCGTCAGCTTTTCTTTTTGTCTGTCTCTGCTCCTCTTGCCAGCAATTTTTCCGATAGTCGCCAGGTTCTCCAGACTTTCTCGTCTCACACCCTGACCGAAGAAAATTGCTTGGGTTCTTCTGACATTGTCTGAGAGGGTTCTTTTCTCACGACTAGTCTTAAGACTTCTTTGTTTGTTATTCTTTCTTTGCATGATATCCGCTGCATTTTTCTCAGAAACCACATCTCTGCAGCATTTTAAATGGAAATAGCTCTTTTGCTCAAGGTCCAATAGAATAGATTGGGCAAAAGAAAACGTCGACCACATACAGATCAAGACACAATAATCGAATTATCATAAACTTCCTTGAAAACTCACAAAAAATAGAAGTAAGTAGAAGAAGGCGTCTACGATTAGATGACTGGCACATGTCTCCCACTCTGCTCAATTAAGTCCAAAATACATAACTATCCGAAAAATCTTAGCAGAAAAAAATCAATTACATCATTATAAATTATAATTGAATTTTGAACTCACTTTTTCTTCTTCCGAGGAGCTATGGAGCCATTCATCACGGCTGCGATTTGAATAGCAGCGATCGGCAAGATATGGGACGGATAATCCAAAATATCAAAATCCTCCGAATACTCATAGAGGTAGACCTGAAATGAGAAACATTGCTAGCAGCACCGTAGATTATATTTGAAGCGCTGTGGGGTATATCTGGATTCATGGCCTTTCCGATGCGTTTATTGAAAAACATCATCTGTTAAAGGGCGGTTAATCTTGATTAAAAAATGGGAGTCAATGCTTGTGTCATTCTTTAGTCACTCTAAATTTCCCTCTGTACTATAATTAGCTATTTCGTCACATTCTAGTGTCTCCTATATCCTTGGCTTACCAATAATAGAATAAAATCACAGTTCTGCCGACTAAATCATTAAAAATGGACGAAGCAATTAAATCAAATGAAGTATTAAAACATTTATCTGCTGTATCTGCAGATTATTTCTCATGACATTCATTCTGTACTGCAAGGCTTAACTGTAGCTTGTTTTTGAGTTCAATTTCTTGACGCAGTTTTCTTATAAAAGGACACATCCGCATTTTTCTTCGATCGGTCTAAAAAAGAAACATTAAATACCAGAACCCAAATTTTCGGCGTAGCCTTCAGCAGGAGTGTCAAGCAAACTGTCTCTCAACACATAAAATGAGCATTTATTTGTGGACCTTGAATAGAAATCTCAGCAGTCTCCATTTTCCACCAGTACCTGGTAAACTTCAGATTCCTATGAATGATATTCCATTTTATGCATGCAGAATTTTGCGAGCCGTGACCTTTTAAGAGCCAAAATACAGCAGAATTCTCCTTGCTTAGATGTTCTTTAGCAAGAGAATGCATTGTAAGTGCCGATTCATCGACATAAAATGCAGTACATAGATGACAAGTGATTTCAGACACAAAATTTAACATCACACATGTTGGGATATGATATACAAGTACAAGCTTCACAATTTTTGTAACAACGGCTATTTTGTTGCTTTCGTAAATCTTAATGTAAGGACCTATGTTTATATGAAATTTGAACATATTCTGTTAAATTGGTCCTGCCAGGCACTCAAAACTTTTGCGTTTCATTTTCTCTCCCGTGAAAAGGTGAAATCAGGCGTAGTCTATCGTTGATTTCAGTAGCACTAGTTTTCTTCTCCAAAATAAGTTTACGATTGTTGATAAATTTGGGAGGATAACCATTCTTGAGAAAACGATTTTTCACAGGATTTATGTTATTGAGCATATGGACATCATCACAGCTATTTCATATAGCCCGATTAAATTCATTAATAACAGTGTTACGTTTAGGACATATAGGAACATCTGATGTCCAAGGTAACACTGCCAGAATTACATGCTTTGAAATACAGTGACGTGGAAAAAGAGCATGTAGAACTCGAGTAATGCGCCGTCAGATCTAAGAACGGTAATTTATTGTCCGAGGGTTCTTCAACAGTAAACTGAATACATTTATTCACAGAATTGAAAGTTTGCAAAATATCATCAACGACATGTTTTTATAAATAACAAAACAATCATCTATATACCTATGGAAAAAAGATTTTGTTTGACATACGAACCTCAACCTCTACAAAATGCATATATAATAACAAAAATTGGAGCGACAATGTTTCCCATGGCTACGGATAATTTCCTTTATATTACTATCCTGACCGATGGGATTAAAAGAATATTATGCAATGATCTTAGTTTAGTAGAAAATGCTTTTTTATTCATCATATTTTTAATGTGTTCACAATATATTTTGAATAAGTTTTCTTCACAATTTGAAAATATGATTTTCCAATAATACTTCCGCATAAAATAATAAGGCCAATGTCTCGAATTATATAAGAAAATATATAAGATATTATATAAGAAAAAGTAAATAAAGCAACTGTTCGACAATCTAAGTTAATTTTACCATATAAAATCCGAACGGCAGAACACGGGAAGCAAAGAGCCTCTTACCTCTTGACCAGGCCTTAAGTTGCAATGACTCGATTTAATCCTCACACATACCCTATCATATAGATAAAGAAGTATGCAAATAACATGCCGCTACATAGGTATGATATATTCAACCATATCACACGTATGAACAAGCATGTTAACGTCATACGTATGCAAATGTCTGACGTTTTCATACAATGAATCATACCCACTTTTTTCTGCACCAGTGGTGACACCGGAAAACTGAGCACGGGCGGTTATTATGTTTAAGAAATTATGTCATTTTTCAAATTACTTTGATATTGATTTTTTAGTATCATTTCACGAAGATCAAGACATGAAATCAGAGCACGAAATTTGAGATATTTAATCAACCAATAATTTGACTCGCTTTCTGGAGACGATAAATGACCACTAGGGTTGTCTGTCAGCGTTCCTGTCTTAGCAACAGGGTTGGCAAAAACCCACCCACCGTTGAAAAACCCATTCCATGGGTGAAACCCATGGTTTTTTTCAAAAAAAAACATATATATGATCTTCCTGCGGTTTAAGGCAAGATAATGATAATAAAATGTATCTTTTGAAAGTAATGCGAATCATAATGTACAAAAGTATGAGAACAGTTGACAATTTATGAAAATCTTGAGAAGTTGCGAATTCACCTGGCTTTTCTTAGGTTCACGTTGATGAGAGAGGTCGTATATGGAAAGAACATTTTCTTTCTGCGCAAATGGGAATATTCCCTGGCTATTCATTTTATTTTTATAGATTGGAAAGAGCCAAGTAGATTGTTAGATTTTATCAAAAATTGCTTATTACTGCAATATATTTCTCCTACTATCCGTAGGTATCATCAGTTAGTTAGTGAAAGATTTACAGAATAAAATTTGAAATTCACATCAAGAGATATATAAAAAAGATGTACAACATATGCAAACTATGGTAAGAGAAGAGAAGAGAAAGACCTGTGCGGCAGGTAGTAAAGGGTTACATAGTACCATTAGCATTTATAGTAAATGATCTGACAGGAAGAAAAAAATTGCTCAATAGTAAGTCCACTCATGCTATCTATGTTGCAGTCATCTAATTTATAGATCATATTAAGAGTGGAATATAATTATAGATCATATTGAGCAAATTCAACAACTCCTAGAAGTTATCCTAAGAAACACATATTTTCGATTCAAAGACAACATTTTTCTTCAAGTGAGAGGCTTGTCGATGGGATCGTCATTATCCGGTATACTAGCCATTGTCTTTATGGACACCATTGAAACTACCGCTCTAAGAAGAATGAGAACAATGCACGATATACCACTTTTCATGCGCTGTGTCGATGATTGTTTTGCTATTGTACAGAACAAAGATCAAGCAATGTCACTTCTTCATCATCTTACTTCTCAAAATGACAACATAAAATTTGAAATTGAATTACCCTGTGGCAACGATAATCGTCTGAGTCTTTTTGACTTCTGCGTTACGCTGCATGCCTCAGATGAACCCACTTTCAAATTTTATCGTAAACCAGCAAAGAAAAACCTTTTTGTACATTATCGTTCCCATATATCTCAAGAAGCAAAACTGAACTTTATAAGAAACGAGAAAGACAGAATAGCAGAACGATGCTCGAATGATGCAATATACAAAAAATTTGAGAATAATTTTAATAGAACTCTTCAACTTAACGGTTATCCTGATTCAATGATCAAAATCGCAAGCAATAAACAAATGAAAAGAAAAAGAAAACGAAGTGAACAGAATGTTGAATACATGTATTTCCCATTTCCATTCGTCTCCGAAAAAGTAGACAAACAAATCAAGAACGTGTTTCGCCGAGAAAACATAGATGTTAGAATAACAAGGAAGAACAAAACCTTACGAAGTGCTTTGAAACAAAAACGACCCAATCAAGAGTGCACACTCCAAAATTGTCCCATCAAAAACAATAAAATGTGTTACTTTGTGAACAGTTATGACTTACATGTGACTTTGTGACAGTTATAGAGATTTCCTCTTTCATTGACTTTGTTATTCCACACTCAATCAGATTTTTAATTCACATCCAATTTCTTCCCTTTTTTCTTCCTGTCAGGTCATTTACTATAAATGCTAATGGTACTATGTAACCCTTTACTACCTGCCGCATAGCTCTTGCTCTTCTCTTCTCTTACCATAGTTTGCATATGTTGTACATCTTTTTTATATATCTCTTGATGTGAATTTCAAATTTTATTCTGTAAATCTTTCACTAACTAACTGATGATACCTACGGATAGTAGGAGAAATATATTGCAGTAATAAGCAATTTTTGATAAAATCTAACAATCTACTTGGCTCTTTCTAATCTATAAAAATTTCTGCGCAAAGTTCTACAGCAATTGACGAGATTTTGGCTTCTATGTTTACGATTCACTCTCTGGAACAATACATGAGATTTCTTAGATTCGATCATATGAAGGAGTTTAATGCTACCTTTCTCACGTCGATCTTGGATTTCGTTTCTCTTGCAGTTGCATTCTCGTTTGTTATTGCTACCATAGTAAAGATTCTAAATAAGACGATGGGCTCGATTTTCTATTCTGTTCCATTTTTTTGCTTCTACAATAAGCAGCAATGGGACGTGGAAGCATCATTTGAATATACCTGCACGATATTGTTATTGTGTTGAATCTCAAGGATGGGGTACAAAAGCAGGGTTGCAAACACACCTTTTTTGAAGGCTCCGGATCCGATCTCAATCTCATAGGTCTGTTTGAGAGCATCGGCATATATACAGTGTACATATATACTCATCCAATTGTCTGTCAGTATTGACATCTCGATAGACGACTATTTTAAGGTCTAAAAAGCAAGTGTTAACTAAGTAGGCCTATATGGTCAACCGACCGAAACTCGTCTGAAGAACTGTAAATTTAAGGTACTATATCGTACTTACTATATGGCACTGAAGCAAGATGCAATGGACAAATATGAAGTTTAAAAACATTAAGTACCACGTGGATCCGCTTTCCCGGAATACGCTGCAACTTTAATTATCCCGGCATAATATTGGTATGCTATAATTTTTACTACTATAAAAATTCTGTCTTTCCCATCTTTAGGATGCAATTGTTCTTATTGCAGTTTTGCTGAAGCTGTAATTGATCTCTAAGCAACCAAAATATTAGTAAAGCAGCATCATAGAATGACATAAAATCAATACGAAGTAGGAACCATTTGGCTACTACTGATACTGTACTTGCCAACGACGACGCTTTCTATTTTCTCTGCGTAGGGATACAAACACTGCTTCAAACGGCCCAATCGACACATAAGCATGTTAATATCAATGTAATTGAATGTGTTGGTAATCGGGCTTTAGCGTTAGCTTAAAATAAAACAGACTTTCTTGATTTCTTTTAAATGAAGTCTCGGCAAGGTAATCGGATAAGTGGAGGAAGGGACACGATTAGGTGTCAACATAGGTGCATACAATTGAAAGCTGTCTTAGGTATGGTTGAAAGATTATATAGTTGATAAAAGGCTTTCTGTAATTCAATGTCATGAATTATACAGGTAAACATTCTAGTAATGAAGCCTAAAAATTAAAACTAACAAAATTATGTTTGTTTTAGGTATAGTCAAAGTAAGCCAAGATGAGATATTACATATTACAGTCCATATTAGAGGGTTAAGTAAATTTTCGAATTCTGCTTGCCTGTGACAGAATTAAAATGAATGTGTGCAAAAAAAATAAATCAGCTTCCTGCATTTATTCTGACGTGACTGAAGCTCCGCTGAACTGAATATATCTAAACTGAAATAACGATTGGGTTGGCTTCATTGTTGTGACGAATGTTGATTGTATATATCATGCATAAATGATGTATACAACATCAGAACACTATTTACCTATACATGTAATAATAATAATAATATATTTGCTGGTAATCAAAAGTTATGTCACAAACAGTATTCAAGGAAAATGTCAGCAAAATGGGAGCCCTTTTAGGGCTAACGACTTACATAAAAGTATCAGGGTTAGATGTGTGAATGATGGAGGTGTCACCAAATGTCTTTTCGTTGAAAATAAGCTGAAACTGAAGATTTAAAGTCTTTAACAGTTTGGACGTTGGCTTCCACTGATGATAGTTCATTCCAATATTTTATCACATCAACTGTGAAAAAATGAGTACGGTACATATGGTGAGAAGTTGGAATGAGAATTCGAATTTGGCTTGCACGACCGGGTCTTCGAGAAATTTCAAAAAAGTCTGAAGGGTTGAGGCACGTCATATTGTTCAACAGTTTAAACAAGAATATGAGCTTATAACGAGTTCTCCGCGCGGATAATGATAGGAGACCAAGGTTTAATAGGCGATTACGATAGCTAAGCCCTTGTAGTTTGAAGAAGAATCGAGTAAAGCGTTTCTTCACATTCTCAATATGATCGATGGTACTTTTATGAAAAGGGCACCAAATAATACAATCAAATTCCAAAATTGTCCGAACATATGACTTATAAGCGGTCAGTAACAGAATGCTATCACGTGATAAAAATGTCTTCTTAATCATTCCTAAAATCATATTGGCTTTAGCAATCATACTTGAAATATGACCGGAGAAGTTGAAGGGTAGAGTTATGACGATGCCAAGGTCTTTAAATTCACTTACATTTTTTTGAAGTGTATCACCATTGATTATGTAATTCGATGCGCAGTTCAACCTACCGAAGCTCATGGTTTTGCATTTAGAAACATCTATCTGTAGAGAATTCTCGAGTGACCAAAGTTCTACATTTTCGATATCTGCTTGTAAGTTAGAGGAGGCTGATTTTTGAGAAGTGTAGTCAGTATCAAATGCTATGAATAACTTAATGTCGTCAGCATACTTAAGAATGATGGAATGCTCAATATAATTGTCGATATCGTTCACAAACATGAGAAATAATAGGGGCCCAAGAACAGAACCCTGGATGACTCCACTATTGATATTTTTCGGGAGTGAATATGTACCTCGAATGCGTACTCGCTGCTGTCTTCCGTTCAGATAATCAGCAATCCATTTGAAAAGGTTACCTCTGATACCATAGGCCTTGATCTTCTGAAGTAGAATATCATGCGGTACTTTATCGAAAGCTCGTGTAAAATCGATGAAAGCCGAGTCAACACAGAGGCTATTATCGAGATTTTTGGAAACAAAATTGAAAAACGTTAATGCTGCTGCAACGTAATGTATTTTCATAAATCTGCTAAAATTTGAAAAACCCACAAGACCCATGGATTTTTTCAATTTGAAAAAACCCAGTTTACATACCCACCCATTTTAAAGCCAACCCTGCTTAGCAAAAGTGCTAAGAGAAATATTTCAGAATTAATTTGATATGACCAGGATATCGCTGACATTCAACATTGTTTATCATCCAAAATAGCGAGAACAAGGCTTTGTTTACTAACGTGCGAGTCATCATGGCACGATTGATATGGCTTTGAACCTACTTGTGAATAATGATAAGCAGGAAATGTTGGACCTCCATGAGTTTGCTTGATTGGTAAATGGCATTCGTATCCCGGTTGTGGCTCCATTGGTTCATTATCCAGCTGTACATAGTTCACTCGACCCTGGAATCGAATTAAGATTCTGTATGAACTACATAATGCCACAAGTGACAGCATTCTAGATCACGACGATTGACTAACAAGATTTCTCATAACCAAACCCCTCTATTCTAGCACGAGCCTTTATTTGTTTCGATCAAGTTATATAATATTTATCATTTTTGACCTCATTTTTTGAAATATATTCTAAAGGATAAAATTTTATTGAAATTCTGAAGCTTCTCCGTCAAGCAGCTGCTTAATTTTGATTCTAGTTACATTACAACTAGCTCGCCTTGCTGCACTCGCATTTGACATAACAAATTTTCCCTCTCATTGCAATGTTCATCTTTGATTTGCTTTTTTTATCTATATTATAATTTTCGAATGTTCTTGATGTGATAAAATAATTTACTAAATTAACACAGTAAGTGGAAAAACGCAGAAACTCTGTAAATAATCACAAGGCACTAAAAAATCGCAGACTTTTGCATAGCAAAGTAATTGCATTCACACTTTTTATTTTTTATAAAACGTCTTCATTTAGGCGTACATTTATGTTTGATTGTATATTTTCAGAGCTTTTCGCTATTCATTTCCTAGCATATACAGTGTATGGCAAACATTGAGTTGGCGCATGTTTGTGTGCTAAGGTTAAAAAGATATTCCAGATTAAAATTTGAAAATAATCAACAAGCTGAGCTTACTTTCATGTACTTTATTATAATGATCCATCCATACATCTGATTAGGTTGAGCCACAACATCCGCATGTTGAGAGAAGGTAACACCATTTTCCGCTTTTCCGAGTAAGGAACTGTCAACATTACCAACGCGAATACCGCTCTTAGCCAGCTCTCTTACAGCTGCAAATTCACGATAAAAACAAAATCCAAAATTTTCGCGATTCGCCGCCTCGCCCTTAAGGGTTGATCGTTTAACTGCAAACTAAAAATATGGACAAACATGAAATTCGAAGATTCAATAGAAACATCAATAATCATTTAGTTTACCCTCTTCTGGAGTTCTCGATTGTGTATCAAATAACAAGCCTTGATCTCGAAAGGAGTATCTTGATTATCTCTTAGATTCCGTGAGATAACGTCAGTTACTTCGCGTGTGAATTCTTTCGACAGGAGGTCGATCCTTTGTAGAGGATCTGAAAGAGGTAAAATTAAGCTTATTCACTAAGACCTGCATGAAATTCATTAGAAAATGGAAACCATACATGGAGAGCCAATTTCACGAATTTCATGAGATTTTATCGAAATAATTCCAGAATAAGGAAGGACGAGTGAATCCCCAGGTGTGCTGATAGAAAAGCTAAAACCACAACAGTATATCCCATTGTTTTTTCTGTCCATTCGGCCGTGGCTTTTCATAATCCACGATCGATCTATAATAATTTCATAATAATGAAATTTATCGTATGATTGAACAAGCATGTGACAACAATGTGAACAATCATAGCTCTCTATCAACAAAATACAATTACAGAAAAATTAAAGCATTTACGCATAGACTGATCTGTGTGTGCTAAGAACAGCGTATTCAATAAACTAGATAGCATTGATGGAAGGAGTAATACATGAAGACAAGTCCCGTTGTCTCAACACGTCAGTTTGCCATCCATCTCTTACTCTTTGTTTGCAAATATCTTACACACTGGCAGAACGCATGCATTTTAATAAGAAATGCACAGCACATGAAAATTACAGTAATTAATCGGTCAGGATACTACACATATTTATGCATCCATTCTGAATAATACTTTTAAGTTGATCAATGTTTCAATATTGATTCTGTGGTGGTTCACCCACTATAACAGATGGTGAGAATCTGTCATAAATTTTTGATTTTATGAAAAAAAGTTGATTAAAAGAAAAAAAGTTTTTATTAAAACTGTCACAATACAGATGTTTTGTCCTAAATAGTGTTATGCAATGTCTGTCAGTTATCGTTAAGCTTCTGTCAAAATAAGTTTCCGATAATTTTCGGGTGCACTGCGGTGATAATGCGGTGCATACATACTAAAATTAGGGTTTGCCAGTGAAATCTCATTAACTGATCTTACATTCTGTGTAACATCTTCACCGACGCTCCATTTGATTAGCACCATGAAGAGCTATTCGATGCTTCGTGTCACGTTGATCCCTGCCTCTTGTTGCCGGTTTCGTTTCCGCTATATTATTTTTTACAAGTAAAACTACTTATATTGCAGGAAGAGTGGTGTATATTTTCGTGCTGATTTTGTAGAAAGCTTTTATTGGAGCGGTTTAGTTTGAGATTTGATGGCGTAATCCTGTTTAAGGAATAGAATTTTTTTTTTAGACAAGCTATGTATAACCCCTATTATATACTGATCTTTTACTGACACCACACATGCACACCGCCAGTTTATCCATTGTTTTATCTAAAATATCAATAGGCCTATATTATGTCCTTTAACTTTTTCAGCGGTTCCATCGAGCATATCACTGCGCATTGAGTAAGGAACCAATCGACAGCTACACTTTGATTTCATTTGCTTTCTTTATGCCGACGAAGACAGAGAGAGAATCATAACAAGACTGCATTTCAATTTCGGCAATCACATGCAAAATGTGTGACAAATGAAATTCCTCGGCACGTCACAATTTCAGTACCAACGGATAACAACCTACAGTGCAAAATCGGTCCCGATCATTCTCAAACGTATCTGTATGACAAAATGTGTCGCCGGTGATAGAAAATTAGTGAAAGCTAACAAGCCATGTTGGCGCGATTAAGGCACACCCAGGTAGTATCCGACCATGAAATATTGCTCGGCTTGACTTTGCAAGCTCGATTGTAATTGAAGACGAGTGTTTGGCTGTCTAGACTGCTGTTAGTTCATGGTGCTATTTTCCTTTGCAATTATTAAATTATCACTTTCTCATTGTGTGGATAATTAGAATCTGAAGCAGATTTTAACGCTAACACATGGTAGTGTTAGCAGTAGCATTAATCACTGTATAACGCATCTTTTCACACATTTTTAATTTCACAAAGGTTATCGCTTTCTCTAAATGAGTAATGTGTTTAACAAAGACTAAATATTTTTTGTTCACATTCTCCAACCTTTGTTCGCTACTGATGAAAATGATTACGCTACTAATGACAAATCGGAACCTCCCCTGAGTTGCCTTGTCATTGCACAAAAAGTAAGAAGATTTGCTGGCAGTAAATATAAGCCCAAAGCAACTAGCTTGCAAACATTGATTGATGACATCAGATATCTATCTTTCTCACCAGCCCGATTGAACACCTTTTTGAAGTGTCAACTAGCTAACGTAAGTTGAGCTGATTCAGATCCTCGACTGTTCAGCTCCATCTATCAGCACAAATCTACGACAACTCGAACTCCTACATAAATACGTTACATCAATCGCTACTAAAAATGTTATTTCTTTATCGAACTGCAGCGATGAGTCGACGTCACATTTCGATGAAAACTGGGTGCGAAGATGTACTCCTGGCATCATCATCGTGTGATTTCAGTTTCACTCACAACACAATGAAAAAGCAATTACGCCGAACTGACACACATACTCTAAATTGGATCTGTATAGATGGAGAACATGGAAAATGGCGCTTTACACCAAGTTCGAATGTGCTATCAACAAAATTTCATTTTATTGATGTGAGTTGAGCCACTGCCAAGAATCAATTGACTAACCAATACACTGTTATATTCGAATCACACATCGATGATTTAATGCATATGACGCCAAGTCACGTGATATCTGCACTGATATAGCAAACCTTCCGCCCCAGAATCCGACATCTAACCTAGCGGGGACCGCCGCATACAGGATGCAAGCAATTTCAATAAAATTTCCGGAGGCGAACGGGTTCCGGCTTCATCAGAACATAAGTTCGCTCACTTTTGTGCTCGAATATTTTACCTCAGGAGTGAGTCTGACACAATGGAAGACGTTTAGAAAATTCGCTATAAGATTAAAATTGAATACGTTAACAATTAATTTTATGATATTCACTGAGAAAGAGCCTCACCATCGCATTCTTTAATTTTCTTCGGTACTCGAATATTTCGCAGTATTGTTCTATCAACAAAATCAACATCCGACAATTTTCCATCCTTTTCATCCACCTTGCGCTTTTTCTTTTCATGAGTAGAATATCCTGCATCTAAGTGAACATTGTCAGTTGATTTCCGCTTAATACGTTTCACGGCAATGAAGTCTTCGTCTTCAAATGAATTTCGCATTCTAAAATGAATAATTGACAAAACGTGCATGCATCACAGAAAGCAAAATTTACAAATTTCAAGCAAAACATGACTGAAAACGTTAATAAGTTGCTGGAAATGCAGTTACGAACATTCTGTGAACTTACACATGTCGCCAGAGTTGGAAAAGTCGGAATTGGAATTAATTCCGATCCGGAATTAATTCCATTTTTCGTCGGAATTGGAATTGGAATTGACCTTGATAAACCTCAATTCCACTTTTTCGATAGACCTGTGATAAATCTATTTGTACAAAAATTGAAATCACAGTACTTGGCCGTTGTGTTAACTGCACGCAGAGATAAGAGAGAGATAGATCGACAGAGGTAGCTTTATTCTATAGTTGAATAAAGGGTGTTTTTAGTGAATTCGATGGGCCTACAACCCCGGACAATGTTATTTCAGCGATTAAGCAGACAATGAAAAGACAATCATCTTTGTTCAATCTGTTATTTAGTTATTTATCAAGTAAGATAATTAATCAAAATAAAGCCATTGTTGAATTTAGCTTTTGATAGGATAAGCACAAAAATTGGAGATTAACTTAATTGTTGTACACACAAAAAACAATAGGTTTGGAAAGAGGAAAATTAACGCTTCATCAAAGGGCAGCAATCCTGTCAGTTCAAATTATAATATAGACAGTGTCAACAAATTATTCTAATAACTACTTATTCAATTACATGAACTATTATTCAACTTCCAATCACAACAATTAACAATATCAATTTTTAAGACTATAGTTATATAGATACGATATGCAACGATAAAATAAAAACGTTACACTTGCAGTTCACTTTCTTAATGTTGAATTCATTTCAATTCGATCGGACTCACTTATACCAAAATAATATCATAAATATCAGTGTCACTTATACCGTCAATCTTCAATCGCGCACGCTGATGTTTTGCCGTATGCGCTGTTGTGTTGTTGTTCGCTGGCAGTCAGTTGTTGCTGTTACTTCTGTAGTTATGTTACATCGCGAGAGCCCGTAGTTCTTCTAACAGATACTGAAGATGTCGTATGTTATTGCTGGTAGTTGTTGTTGTGTCAATTTCTCATCGTTTCTAATTTATACAAATTTTTGAGACTTGACGATAAAACCATTTTCTTTTGAATATTGTAAGAGTTTCCTTTAATCTCTGCTCGTTAGCTTTCGACCCGACCGCATTTCGTTCTTATCACGGAATTTTTAATCTCCTTTTTTTAACATGGACCATTAATCAGATTTCATGATATTATTTTTTATCGTCATTATTTCTTTCATCAACAATCACGTTATTCGCACACTTCTGTCAGTTTATTAATAGATTTATTCGCATCTCATCTCTCTCTCTCACTCACTCACGCTCTGTCTCTCTCAGTGTTTGATTCTTTGCTGACCGTAAATTTTCTTTTCTTTCTTTTTTTCACGAGATATTGAATATCTCGTTTACGAAACGAAAATGGCGCAGGCTGACCGGTTACATATATATATGTACACAAGAAATATGAACTATGAACATGAAAACGCACATAGGAACGATCCAGGGAACGGCACACAGGAACAACGAAGATAGGATAAGGGCACATGGGTTAGATTGAAACGAACAAACGTTAGATACATTAACATAAGACACTATACGCGACATGCAATTATCGGAATTGAATCTTATTATGGAATTGGAATTGAATTGAACTGTTTCGACTGGAATTGGAATTGGATTTGGAATTGAAATTTCTTCTCCAGAATTAGAATTGGAATTAAAAAATTTCAGTGGAATTTTTCCAGCTCTGCATGTCGCTATCAATACATTTGCCGCTTGCAAATACATTTATAGTAATTCGATACATAAAACAATTCATTTGAATGGGGACACTAATAAAATATAACATACTCGGTCATATCAACGATCGCATTACTCCTTCAGTTTATTTGGTGGAAGATCGAAGTAGTCTTGAAGTGTGAAATAGAAATGTTATGCCGAGGAATATGCAATTTCCACTTTCCAGTGTGACCATACAAGTCAGAAAATAAATTCGTGCATATTTCGGATGTACCGGGATGCGCAATTAGCATATCGAGTGAAATTCCGACACGCACTCATTAAATGCCAAGCGGCAATTAATGAATTACTGCAAACATTTCACATAAAGCAGACTAGTTGCGTATCTCAAATTTGTCCGGGTATGGTTGCAACTTTATTTAGGGAGCTGTGTCGATGTTGAGAGATGTGAGCTTGGACTGTTGATTCCTCATATTGGATGAAATGGCAGCTATTCAGGTCTGCTCCCATTTTTTTAAAATGAGAATGCAACTCAATATGTAATTATTCTATTTACATTCGGATGTACCTATTGGTGGGAGTCGTAGCCTTGTGGGGCACAGGAGGCAATTTTTATACGGCAGAAGAACCTTTGAAAAAAACGAATATCCTAATTTTCAGCTGTCTGAAAAGAATGTTCTGCAACTTTTGGAACCATATATTGGACCTCTACATGGCTTCAACGTCACGCTTGATAACTGGTTTTTGATGAGGTTCTATCGAACGACATTAATGCCGTTGAAACCATGAGATCAAATCGACGGGATATTCCTCCTGTGTCCAAGTACACCAACAACTGTTGACGCAACTCCAATCTCTACGTACAAACCCAGCGGCTATCCTTCTGTCAAGTGCGGACGAACCTCCGCATACGTCCCAGGTAGAAGATGACAAACGCGACAGTGTCGGAGGTGGACAATTAAGACCATCTTGTGCGATTCTATTCCTGCAAAAGAAAGACACGCTGCTGGCCATACAGCTTCTTCATGATTTTGGTGGATGCTATATGTGTGAACAGCCATGATCTATACAAAAGTGACAACACTGTGGCATCTCGATACTAATTTCTGAAGGAACCACCTCATCAACTGATGAAACCTCAAATGAGAAGATGGGAAAACCGTCTTGCCGCCGAGCCCAGTTTGCTATTCGTCTGTTCATCGGTGAAGCGAACTGTTTACCTTCAGGCGATGGTCCCAGACTCAATCTCGACCGCCAGTCAAGACCATGACCCTGCATTTTCTGCACGAGAGCACTGGATAAGAAATCTTCCATTCGCTGTTGCTCTTGTCTTCGATATTTGTGCTTATCTCATAGAAAGACTGTGTGTAGTGACTTTTAACTAATGTGAAATACGTATTTCCGAGAGTTAATTTTTTCATGCGTTAAATGAATATTGCTTGTGATAATAACGAGGAAATAACATGGAACGCATACCATATAATTGTAACTAGCAATTTTCTCTTCAATTCGAGAAAGTCAATCAATGAGTATAGAGTATTCATGTACTCATGAAGGCTCCATTGTATAGTAAGTCGTTATCCCTTGAAGATATACATGTGCAAGAGAAAGTGATAGTCACACATTGCAAAATTAGCCAAAGTAGATGCCGTTTTGGCTCTCTAGATTACCTACATGCATATAATTCTAATAAGAAATCCTAATTACTGATATCTATGTGCCACAAAATGTGCCCGCAGAATTATATTTCAGTAAAAATATTAAAGGATGAGGAAACAACATACCGTCATAAAACACAGAAATATCTATTTTATGTTGCGATATAGGATTTATACATGGGGTGTGAGAGTACCACAAACAGAGTTGACCGCACATCCTGCATCTCAGAGTTTAACCGTTAAGACCAATTTCTAGAAATGTTATCATCTTGAAAACAAATTCGAGAAGTTCTTCGTGATGACTTCGCAGATCCGAAGATCCGCAATGAAAGAGATTTTAGGCAACATAAAGAGCCAAATGCAGCAGTAGCTCTTCAAGCTATCAAACTGCTGGTAAGTCAAATAGACCAACAGTTTTCTACACATACGCGTATTGTAATGGTCCACACTCTTCAGCCAAATAAATTTTTTTCCTAAATTCAGGAACGTATTGCATTTTTCAAAACAGAGAAGTGATGATTTTCATCCTTACACAAAAATCATTCCATTACCATTTGCCGAGTAAAGAAACTGCGTAATAAATGTGACGATAAATATCATCACTATAGTACATGTCCAAATTCGAATTTAGTGTATTCACATGGTAATGAAACGAGTAATTCTCAATCACTCACAAGTACTGGCTCCGCATCTCTGATTGAAAATGTTACTATACCCGCATTTCTATCTAATGCTGATGGTGTAGCTTTACCGGCAGCAAAAGTTATAGCATGCGGAGAAAATGGGGAAGAAATCCTTGTTAGTATAATACTTCATAAAGCTAGTAACATGCATAATAATAATACAAACGAAATTATCTGTCAATTTCTTGCTCTAACCGGAAATTTAGAGAAAAAATTAACGTGAATGCTTTAGGGAGTGAAATGAGCCAAACAACTTAAGTTCAGAATGTCAAATTCACTTCGAATTGCGAAATTCAAATGAAATAATTAAATTGTAAGGCAGTGCAGCTCCAAATATCTGCATTTATAATAATTATGTACACCTGAGACTATCCACATTTTAAGGATTTAAATCTAGCAAACAAGGTCTAGTAGCCATCAGTAGTAAACTGGGATGGTCAATTTGTGGCAAATTGACTAACAATTTGAATTGTAGCGCTGTCTCTTCAGACCACACAGTATTGTTTCTTAGAGTGAACAGACTGAAATTGAGAACTATGTAAATGATCAATCAAAATTTTGGGAGCTTGAGCACATTGGAACATCGCAAATGACGAGATTGCCATGAACGAGTAACACATGTGATATAGCGAAAAGATTGTCAAGCAGCTTTCATACAAGAGAATACTTCTTTCAAATATATTATCATTGAGGAAAGTAGTCACGAATTTGTATTTGCGTTTCATTACAAAGTGGCGTTAGACAATTGAGTTTCAAGGCCACAGTACAGAATATTTTCATTAAAAAACATGAAATCACAATAAAATGCCAACTAAAACTAAACCAAAGAAAGATAAAAGTTCTTCGCAGAAGATGTGAAGCGAGTTAGCGAGGTAGAAGTCTTCACTGACATAGGCAATGCATTCCAGGCTTCACATGCCGCAGATTGAAATAGTCGCTTCTTAGTAGACTTAAGCCTGGCTTTTGGAACCGAGAGAGAACATGCCTTCACCGACCGCAAGCGTGAACGTCCGGGCAAATCTGCAACTTGAGTGATGAGGTTGCTAAGGTATGCTGGGGCAAGACCGTTCAAGCATTTATAGATGAGCAACACCATTCGGAGATTAATTCTTTGGTGAACTGGAAGCCACTGAAGTTCACGCAGAGCAGGAGGTATGTGTGATGTTCGAGGTAAATTGTTCACTAGCCGGGCAGATGCATTCACAACTGATTGTAATCGGGTAATATCACAATTCGGGAGGCCGGCCAGAAGAGAGATGCAGTAGTCAAGCCTTGTGAACACAAGGCTAACTACTAGAGTCTCCGCGAGAGAGCTTGACACGGAATGACGTATAGATCGAATTTGACGAAGGACTCCAAAACATGTAGATAGTGCCTGAAAGGCCTGAAATCTTGAAGGAATATCACAATTATTTACAAGATCAATTAAGGAAAGGATTTATCGAATGTGTACCACAAGCCTTAGATGAATCAGCACAAAAACAAGATAATATTTCTACATTATTTCTCTCCCATTTAGAGTTAATAAGACCTGATGTCATCTCGACAAGTTTGCGAGTAGTATTCAGCACATCGAAAAATCAACCAAATGACTCATTGTCTTCAAATGATTGTCTACATCAAGGATCCTGTAGTCTTCCACAATTTCCTATTTTGCTAACGAAATTCAGACTATATTCAACAGGAATAATTGCGAAAATTGAGAAGGCTTTCCTTAAAACAAGAATTGATGACATGAATGGTGGATGTCCTACGCTTTTTACGTGTAAACAACATACATGTAGAATCAGACAGACCTAGTATTTGTCTTCGGCTTAAATTGATCGCCGTCTATTCTGGAAATTATAATTAAATCCCATTTCGAAAAACATTCGATTCAGTATCCAGATGCAGTCGGAAGATCGACAGTTGACATACAGCGGCAAAATATCACAATAAACACCACTAATCTTATCCCGTGTAACATGTCTGTATGATGTCACATCGATGATACATCATTATCGATCAGCAATTCCGAATCTAACGGAAATATCGTTGATAGAGAGCGCACATCTCAGACAATAATTGTATAAGACTAAAACACCAAAAAGTGCAAATTTTTCATCGAAGAAGTTTCGTTCAATCTTATAAATACTTCCACACAACAGATGATAAGACTGCCACCACTACGTAATCTGGGAATATAATATCGAGTATTATCGAAAAATGAATGTGCTATTCTAGAATGCCTATTCTATCCCAATTTCGCTTGTTTTCCACTGTTATCTAGCATAATATCAAACATCATTCAAATTTACAGAATTACTACTGAAAATTGCAGAATTTGTAGAACTAGTATTATATATAACTTGTATAATTCCGTGAAGGCAAGTGTAGATGTCATACTAGGAAAACTTGCAAGAATCTTGTTCTATCAAGATAACCGGATATTCACACCTCACTGTAGACCTTCTAGCACCGAAGAACTGTGCACAAATCCTTTCCATCATATACTAGACCAAACGATTCATCATGAAATTAAACATTTCTTGAAAAAATGAAGCTTCATATTCAAGTGATTAATGCCACATCACCTCACTCTCGAAAATAATTGCCCATCTTATTTCTTCACATTTGCCGATTTGCAAATCTTTCAGTAAATGATTTGGAACATTAAGTTCCACTTTTAAAGGCAATCTCCCTATGATCATAACAATTTGAAAACAATTAGAAACATGGAATGGCTGAAGATTATTATGCATCCGCTGACTGCAGGTTCCAACATGACTTCAGCCATCGTAATTCAAGACTTTTTAAAGCGTGATATTCATAGTTTAACAAAATCAGCGTTTGTCGCAACGAACTTGAAAGAATTAATTGTTTCAGGCTCATGAAATACATTAGTATTAATCGACATGTTAAAACACTAGAAAAATCGTGTGATCTCTGTGTTATATTCCATGCTCTATGATCCACGATATTATCATAGGAGGTTATCCAATTGCAGATCATCACAGATATGAGAGGCATGTATATGCTTATGAAAACGTGACTACTCCATTTGCATGCCGCAGTGACTGTCTGCCACAATATCACTCTATGCACATGTCTTCACCGAGAAAATGTGTGATGCAATTGAACTACCCACTGTCTCTACAATTGCTTCAAAAATGAAATCATACACAGGACACTAGGTCTGTTTCCACCAATAGTCATCCGATGCCCTATCTTTAAGAAAGCGGACATGCTAGATACATACGGTTCTGTTGAGTGCTCTGCTGTCACAATACATTTCAAAACTTTGTGCTACCTAAAACATGCTGCACTAGCACTACAGCTGTTAAACTGTACTACTATGCTGCAAATGACGGATTTCTATTTTCCAGTTTGTTGATATCATTTCACTGGACTGTCGTTATCTGTCAGTCAATCGAGCTTTCTCAAAATCCTATGTGTGGGGGCATGGAGTGGAGTTTCATTTCGCTACATGTCATTTCAAATTGATGAACATGGCCACGGTTTTCCTTGTGGCTATAAGTAGGTCGAAATTGCATCATTGAGTAGCGACAATATACTTGCTCTATGCATTGCATTCATTATTTTCGTGCCAATTATACATATTTCTATGCTTCATGAATCAGTGTTGCAATGTCTGATATATTGGCTAATGAATCATTGATTTTTGTTAATTTGTGAGTTCTGTTATCTGCGTTGTCCGTAGTTATCATGTAATTGCTGCTCGTTTCGATTATGATAATTACTTTGTTTAAGTAAAGCCTGCATTTAAAAGTAACAGCTGACTTCGTTTGCTTTAGAGGCCGTCATGCGTACCAAAAGTCTTTATTCTAACTGATTTCAGGTAATTTTAAGTGCCAAATATGTCAGCATTCACACATAATGATGACAACTACGATCGGTTGATTGCTTTATGTCAGTTCAAAATCTCTAAAGGAGGATAGATATTACAAGATCACTTGTGATCAAGAACTAATTTTTGGTGACCACCGATTGTTGGTGGTGGGCTAACATTGATGAGTGTTTTCCGATCATTATCACTGAAATATGTCGGTTTGTCAAGACGCAGAAAAATTTTGGCATCTAGGCCACTTTGTAATGTGGTGACTTGCATCTCGAGAATGCTGACTAGGGTATTGCATCTGTACTATGATAAATAAATACTGCTCTTTGAAAAGTGCTCAGTGAGACATAGTGACTTGTGCTGCTTCATTGAAGCATGTGAACGATTTCATGTTTCTCAAGGCAACATTGAAGCTGGCTTCAGTTGCATGAAAACATAGACTGTCCACAATGTTTTTGGTCTAGATTTCTTATTCAAGTTGATCTAAAGCTTGTTTAATTATTTTGCTGTGGAATTTATTTTCTTTGTTAGTTCACTGTGGAGTGTGTCAGAACACGAAATGGATGCAGGAGTGGTCCGCACATGAGAGATGTGAAAAAGCGTGAGAAATTGTGAGAAACAAGGAAAGATGTGTTAGAAAACGGGAGAAATGCATCTTGAGAAAATTTGGCTTCACTTCTGTCCGAATAAACCATTGCATCAGATCTGCATCTTCGCGATCATCATAAATTGCTTGGTTGTAAGGTTGATGATCAGTTAGATGCACAAATGTTTTCCTCCTCTGATCACATGCGTTGAAAATCAGTTTTCCTTCTACATGCAGCCTATATTATGTTGTAATAGGCTGTAATTCCGTGTGCTCCCTCTATTATTCAATGAAAACGGCACCTTTCGTATTTTCGTAGTCTTTGGTAGTGTGTCAAATATTCTTCGATATTGAATTGCCGCAGTACTTGCCAAAGACCTTCGTGCCACACTCAATCGAAGGCCTTCTTAAAATCAATGAAGTTGTGGAACAAGTCTTTCTGATGTTGTAGATGCTTTTCAGCGAGGATCCCCATGTTGAAGATTTGTTTCACCTAGGTCTGTTTGGGCCTGAAACCGGCCTGTTCTTTGGCTATGAGCTCTTCCGATTTGGCTTTCAGTCGACTGAGTAGTACTTGTAACATTACTTTGCTTAAATGGCTTATGAGGCCGATCGCACGATAGTTCTGGCACTTTCTGAGTTTTCCTACCTTTGTCAGAGGTATGATGAGTAATTGCGTCCATTGTTTCGGCCATACTTTCGTGTCCAATATGACCCCAGTTGCACTAGCGGGCAATCTATGGTCAAGCTACAACACCAGCTCGCCAGTTACAAATCGCATAATCAAATGTCTCAGCCAATCATAAGCGAGCTCATGACATTGCTCCAGATTTCAAAGAATATGGAGGTGAATGTAGAACACTGATAGTGCTTCCTCCACAGTGGTAACAGGGCCCGCGCCTGGTCTTTTTGAAACAGAACCGGGTCGCTTTCTTTTTAAGACAAGCTTGACGTCCTCTCTAAACTTGATACGCCTTCTACATTGTGTTGATGTGCAATCGAGGTTAATTTGTTAGGTTTACATGTACAATCATGCCTATCATGACGTACGCTAGCAGTATTAGACGTTCGGATATGATGACTCGGTCATGACTAGGATATGAGTTTCCACCACAAGCAGGTGCTTTTCTCCCAAAGAATGATTCAATTAATGAAATCAAAGACTAGCGGAGAACACGAAGATTACTGAACAAGTCATGCAAAACGATTTCTACGGACATGATAATTTTCGAAATAGGCTACTTTAAATTACGGAACAAGATATTAATAATATGGGAATTTCCTTTGCGGGAGAGAGTCACAAGTCTCACAACTACGATTTGAAAGCAACTTGCGTAGGCATATTTCGATTTATGAAAACGCATATTTTCAAATATGAGCTCAACTCTTGACTTATGTGATTTGATGGCCTATCGTCTAGCCAAGAAGGCAGAAGGATAAATGACCGACTCAAACGATGTCACTACTTCGCATGAAAAGTAAATGTTCATGAATTGCATGATTTTTAAGCATTAAATGCGGCAATCTTCTTGCTAGGCCATTAAATATTTACGTGTGCTTGTGCTTGGTGTTCTCTTTTGTCGAATGTTGCATTTTCTTAAGACAATATGATGCTCCCTTAATTTATCGATGATGCTTGTTTTGACATTGCACATCTATCTCAAGATGTGTTGGAGTTAGACCCGCATCCTAGCGGGCATGTCCGCAAGCTTGCCCGTGTCCGTACCGTTGCCCGTATTGCCCGCAGTTTAGTTACTGCTCATGAGCATGCTATGTCAAGTTTCTAGCTAACATTTGTTTTTCCGAGAAACGTGGGAGCTGGCAATGAAGGATTTTCTCACATCTGACATCGCGAAGTAATACAAACTGCAATATCGGTATTGTCCCTCAATAACAATGCGAAACATAAGTTGACGTTAAACTTGCACGTCAAACACGCCTTTTGTATCAAACCCAATCAAACTAGAGAATATCAAAATCCATAGAGGAAGTCAAATGTAATCTGTTTATGTTATTTAGCCTAAATGTTTTTTATTATGTGAATATGCCTACATGGCAGATATATATTATATAGGCCTTTTGATTGTTGAGTGAAATTCCAAAAATACCATCGTTCACAACAGGATAGTAAGTCCTAGAACTGACATAGTCCTAGGTCTAGCCTTCGGAGATAGTGACTGAATGCCACGATTAACTAAATTCAATGATGACTAGATTCAATTATATTATACGTATAGCCTACACATTAGGCCTGGGTTATGTATGCTGCCATAATTCCCTGCCTGCATATCCATTGACCGTACATGAATTCGCAGATTAGCCCATTATTGTACATGCCCGTGCCCGCGCGTGCTGCCCGCAGAGAAGATGTCTATTGTGGTTCACTTTAATTAGCAATTCATAATATTGCTTTCTACCGTTTCAGGCTCTCCATGAACGGATCACAGAGTGACAGTGCACCTTTCTCTAGTAGTCTAGTTGACCAGGCAGAGGCTCAGGCTTGGGTTGCCGCTACACGAAGGGCGACGAAACGTGGTCAGAAACAGCGTAACGAAGAAATGTCAATTCTTTATCAGGACAGTGAGGAGACGTCAGATTCTCCCAGTGTTCATCATAGACAAGCACAATTCCAGCAATATCATCCAATTGATGAAAATCAACAGGAACTTCACAGTCAGACAAGCATATCAGGCTCACCGCCATCTGAACTACTGTCGCATATCGAATTTGAAGGGAAGCATATCGGACAGACAAATAGAACTTCTCTGACACCTCCGCCTGTCCCTTCTCGTGCTGCAAAGTCAGTCGGTGACCAGTACTCATCAAAATTTCGACATGACCTAATGAATACATCTTTCGAAAAAGATTGGCAAAGCAACTGTGCGACAGTTCGGGATCGATGTACACGTATGTTCAATAATGAATTGATGGCAGATGTTCATTTCGTCGTAGGGAGCGATAAGTTACGCGTTCCTGGTCATTGTTACGTCCTGGCGACTGGATCTTCCGTCTTCTATGCCATGCTGTATGGAGAACTCTCCAATAAGAGTAGAAAGGAAGACATTGTGATTCCCGACGTTGAGCCTGTCGGCCTGCTAAATCTATTTCGTTTCCTCTATTGTGACACAGCGGACCTTAATAGTGAAAATATTCTTGCTACCCTTTACGCTGCAAAGAAGTATATTGTACCTTTGTTATCGGAGCAATGTATAGAATTCCTCCAACAAAATTTAAACGCACAGAATGCTTGTCTACTATTGAGTCAAAGTCGACTATTTGACGAACCGGCTCTGCGGCAAAGTTGTTGGGTCATCATAGATGCTCAAGTAAGTCAGTTGTTAATTTGTTAGTGCAGACCATTCTATTTTGAATAATCATATCAGTCATTTCATCTCCAAAACATTTGATGTTATCCGAATTTATTTTGGTCATGCTGTCTCCCTACACGATGGAATGTACTTGATTATGATTATTATTATTATTGAAAAATGCTTATGAAAAGTTTGAGACCAGGAAGAAATGTTAACCAGTTTCCATTATCTAGGTCTTAAGGCCTACTTAGAATTTTGTGAGAATTTTTGTTGGCTGGCGATGCCGTATTCTGATACGCTCCGTCTCGTAGACATTATCAAAATCTTGTCGTAAAAGTTAATTTTGATTATCTTCTAAGGAATGAGTGCATGTCTAATCAGCAAATGCTTACTTCAATTTCTGTGACATTTATAAAATAATCTATCACATTTAATTATGACATGATTTCCATTCCTCAGGGACACGTAGGCCTATAACTGAAAATCGGTAAATAACTCACAAAATCGACAGAAGATGCAAGATGATCCTTTTATACATACACATAAAATCATCACTTTATATTTTACCATGTTGCTGTATTCAAGAAGTCCAATTTTTCGTTAAGATGAGAGTGAACCGGAATTCGACAAAGTTAAAAAAGTAATTCAACGTGATTTACTGACCGAAATTAACAGGCATGTAATAATTGCCATATTCATGAATTGAAACTATAATGTAAAACTAAAAACCGTGTTGTAAACTCCTTCATTAGTTTCTTGAAAAATGCACATTTGAAAACTTATTGATGACTTAAAATATATGCATGAACGAAATTTAAGATGAATGATTAATAGAAAGATAAATTTTCACATGAAATTTGAAGAAGAAATCGATGATATATTCAGAGAGGAATGACTTGACTAAAGAACATATAGAGCAAAAAAGAGATTCGGTATTAGAATAAAAAAATGGACATTTGTTCCCACTTAGCTCTTGGATTTAATGCTGGTGAACATTGTCTGATTTTAACGCCGTCGCTTATGCGTTGGTTCGCTGCATCGCAGTCTCTATCGATGATCTTTACAGCTTTTATGTTGGAAAATTGATCATTCGTTGTTTGCATGATGTTCCTTGATTCGTTGATGAAAGTCTCACAGAATACAAGGAGCCGCTATCAATGCCATTGACAGAATTCAGGAGAGGAATCTCGAACGTCTCGGATTATTGAGCCAGCAGCTATAATGCACAATACTTTCTTCGAATATGAAGCTACAACCAAATTGAAAACAAATTGAAGGACTTCCAGTGGGATGTTTACTTTCAGGAGTTGTGGCTATCCTTTCTATATTGTAGAAAAAAGGAGCCTTGCGAACTTTTGACGTAATGGTATTTTTCCGTTTTTACATTGATGGCTATTTCGATCTGCCTCGTAATGAGAGAAAAGCCAAGCAGTTAGTAGATCTTTTGAGCAATTTATTTATTCAACGTACCATTTTTTTAGTGGCGTTATGTCAATAATAACTTCAAGTTCAGCGAACAAAAGAAAGGAGGAGGAAGGACAAAGCAGTTCTGACGGAAAGAGCAACAACAAAATCTGAAATTCGAAATTATATATTCAGAATCAAACAAAGCACTCCGTCTACGTGACTTCAAAACAACATTTGAAACTAATACTGTGTTCAATAGTCTGAGATGTTCGCGGTTTGATTGGCTCAGTGATCTACAAAGCTTTAGCTGTTGCGTCACCTGAAGCTTCATAACTTACAGAGATGTCATCAAACTTGAGCCATTTATGAACTGAATTCTTTAGCAACCGCATTTGCTGCGACAGCTTCCTCCCCCAACAAGGACTCGGAATGACCTAAACTAGCTTATTACACCTAGAATGGTTGAACAGGCTGAGGGACTGCACAACAGGCTAGTTAGTGATTATTTATCCTGGCTTTGCCGTGTGGCTGATAATCATAAAATACAAAGTTGCCAGTTCCCCTGGGAAAAAATAATAAAAAAGATTATCATTATACTAAGACAATTTTCTATTTATTCAGGCGACGTGACTCTCATCAATATTTTATGAACATAATTTTTGCGCGTTCTTCAGATGTCTAGGAATGCTTTTTTGTAATTGATCTACTGTACATCAATCGAATCAACTCAGACAGATTCGATCCGAATCATTGCATCTCGAATATATAAGAAATTTGCCAGGCATTCTCATTAAAAATATTTTGGATATAATGAATGTGTGTACATGTATTTCATTACTGTGGAAGGCGCACCGAAAACTTCAACAGAATATTATGAGACGTTGGCAAACAATATACTATTTAAGGACCGATTAAAGTGATAATGAGCTGATCAATGTCCACAGGGTCATGACAGGCGACAGACTGCTTTAGACCGTGTGCACGCATATGCGATAGGTTGTGTAAAGATCACTATTATCATGCGTGTGACTATCTTTACTTGGTTATTTGGTGTCGTCGCTGCCTTTTGAATTATGCAACAGTTCGATGGGCTCAATTATTAAAGTTCAATTATTATTTGTTTTAACTTTTCATTTCCTTCTGCTCTGCTTATAGGGCACTTGTTACTTAATATTGACAAGGTCATTCACTGAAAGGCTTGATAAAGCACACACCACTCAATTTGTGATGAGGATCGTAATAATTATGCGATCGACACAAAGGCAGACTTCTGTCAATTAATCATGAAATTTGAAATTTATTACCATTGCAATCTTAAAAATGTAATTGATTACAACTACTAATTATATCTCTAGCAATGTAATTGATTACATTTGAATTGCAAATTTCTCCGCTTTTCTTCAATTACTTTTTAATTACTTAAGATAATTTCCAGTACTTAATTTATATTTTAATAATCAGTTTCCTCGTAAATTTCTTTGAAATAAATGATCGGTGGTCTTTGTCCCGGCACACATCTAAGTATGGTAAGACTGATCGACGAGGAGAGTAAGTAAAGTAATCTAAACTCCATACTCAACGTTTATCAGTGATTCCAATTATTGGTAAGAAACAGCTGCCTCGCATTGGACTTTCCTAAAAATAGCATGGCATATTTCTAATATCAGTTGAATGGCTTCATTGTCAAATAAACAAAAACGGCTATTTTGAAGCCACGTACTTACATTGGTTTTTAATTCAGGCATTTAAACGTGGTTAATCGTGCTTCGTGTTTGAAACAAGGTTTTTGCAAATTTGTTTCTACACATGATTTTTCTATTTGTCTTTAAATATTCTTTTAGACATTTTCTTCATTTTTATCCCGAATGAGATTTAGTGCTCGGTGAGCATGATGCAACATTGTTTAAATGCGTCTGAAATATTCATTCAAACCTAAAGCAGATAAGGTGAAAATGAAACCGTAATCCTACTGCCTATCAGAAGTCTGCGTTCGTGATATGAGCACGTTTTTGCTTCGTGTCTTGCTGAGCCTTGTCATTCGCGTCGTGTTTGTGTTTTGCAGATAGAGTCGTACTTTATTTTCGAATAAATTTTAATTTTTTATGAGTTACGCGCAGGATGAAATTAATTTCGTGTTTCTTTTGTGTTAGACATAGGCGGCTTGGATTTCGTGTTCATGTCGTGTAAAAGTAGTGCAGTCACGTCAGTGTTTCAGCTCCATGTCGTGTTGAGGGTAAAATTCCGACAACTGCTGACTTGCACTGTCTATGGTGCCGCATTTTCTCCAATATAAAGGCCTCAGCCACACTGAAAGTAAAGCAAACACGAGCGTCCCGAGCAAACGTGTCTCCGCAAGCTATCAATCGCTCTGGTTTGCTTTGCTCGCAGTGTGGCAGTCTACGACTGCTGCAATGATGACTTTATATTTGCTGCAAAACGCTTTGCTCGGAAACGCTTGGAAAAGCTCGCAGTGTGTCTGGGGCCAGACACACGGCTAACAAGCTTTGCAATTTAGTTCATGGTTCTATTCGAGGGCGTACAGTATGAATGAATGCATACTGTGCACGTTGATGATGAGGCGAAATGCGAAAAGAAAGAAATCGAAGAGAAAGGTGATCACGGTAGTGACAAAAAGCTCGTGACCCAGGATTTGCAGGATGTAATGAAGAAACTTGTGTTGAGTGACGATGTAGTACAGCCAGTTAGGTCTTATTGATCGCTTTATATCGATTTTATAAAAGCGATCACCGATTCTATCATTTCCTATCATTTTGATAAGATATTCGTCATAAATATAACAATGGAGATTAATCTCCTGCACAGGTTGTTATATTCAATGATGTTTGAAAACACACGAGTGACTACTCATTCATGATATGTTACGTTGGTTATTTGCAAATCAAGAACAGTTGAATGTTGAGCTCAGTGCTGAATAATAGTAATTATCGACAGCCAATATCAAGCTATGTATAAAGGTCAGACTTACATGTAGTCGCACTGCAATGGTAGTAGTTCTATAGTAAAATTCGTAATAACCTCTTAATTACTAAATTTAGGAGCGGGGTCTGCTCGAGAAGACGCGGTGTCTATGTGTCAAATAACACTGGGTATCTAACTGCCCATAAATGTACATGGACATAAATTGTGAGGGGGAATGGTGTCAGCAAGGGCCAGAAGGTATCTATGATTATTGGAAGCAAATGCTTAGAATGCAACCAAGAAATATAGTCGATGCCGGCAAAGTAGCATAACGTTCGGCATAATTTACGAATAGCGTGTTAGTGACATCGCAGGTGCTCAATTTCACTCATCATAGCTGTTTTTCAGGTTTTCGATTCATACGAGTCGTACAATAGACTGATCTATTGAAGGCGATGCATTATGATGGAATGGAAAATGTAAAAAAACTTCATTAATTGATAAAGTATTTGAAATCTCTTTCAGGCTTCTGAGGCAATCGCATCTGAAAGCTTTGTGGATATTGATCGGGAAACATTGCGGATGATTCTTGACCGGCAAACTCTGAACTGTGCCGAAATTGATCTTTTCCGAGCGGCTGTGCGCTGGGCCATCGCTGAATGTGAACGTCGTCAAATTGAAGCCACAGCTGAAAACCAAAACCGGATGCTCGGTGATGCTCTTTATCTTATCCGTGTACCTGCTATGAAACTGGAGGAATTCGCCAATCATGTAAATATGAATAATTTTAATCATTCTTTCATAGAGATATACGTAAAGACAAACTTAACACGCACCGAATTAATGAATGATTTAAAAAAAAACTGACTAATATTCCAGTTGCTCCCATCATTATTTATTATACATTTCTACAGACCATGTTTCTTAAAAATAGATTACCAAGTTAACGACTTAATTTCTAAAACTGTTGATGATGAGAAGTGATCCTTCAAAGGACTCCTTCGCGACATGGTCTGGTTGGATGCAGTTATACAGGTAAATCTGCACTATACAAACTCTTCGGTCGAAAATTTTCTCTAATACACATTCGAGCTCACCAAAAACATGTACAGAGGGTTTAATTGCCATACAGGCTAAGATAAAAACGTAAATTTTCCAACCAAACCTTAAATACCTTGAACAGCTAGGCGTCTCATAGAACAACTAAGTTCTATGTCACGAATAGTCTTGATAGCCTCGATCCGGATGACTAGCATGGTGCAAATTGAGGTCTTCTGATCATTGGATTTATCACAATTTATTAATAGACACATAAAGTCAATGATTGTTCAGAAATAGCGTTTAACAAATATAATTTTGTAGCTCGATCGGATAAAATTCACTTTGCCGATGAAATTGAGCGAGTGTTAACCAATCTCATAAAGTTTGGAGCTTTGCAATTGTACAAATGCAAAAAAATAACATAGAAAGTGTTATTAGGTATTCCTGGACTGCTCCGATGATGAGTCACTGTGACGTATCTATTTTAACTGCTATATGGATTGCGAAATAGACCTGTCCGTTGGATTCGGATAGCATTGACGATAGTCAGTGAATAGTGTGAAAATCGGGAGCATCTGGAAAAATACTGCTTTTGGTATGAATAATTCATATAAAAAGGTAGCATTTTTCCAGATGCTCCCAATTATTATTATCGCATCAGACATGTTTTTGTGAGAAAAATCGGATCTGCATAAGAAAATTCCATGATGTCTGAGCCAGTGTTGCCAACAGCTGCGTAAAATACGCACTACGTATTCTTTTTACGATTTGCGTAAAAATTGTGCGTAATTTTCATCCGATGCACACTTTTAAATATATAATTGTAATATAATTACTAATTGTTATTATGCCAATTATGTCGCTTTCATAATCAGGTTTTTATGAACCATGAGAACCTTATTTTTTTGTATTGTTTTATAGTTACATATACATTTTTTGCTACATAGCTACACATACATTTATAGCTTGTTCAGTAAAAAGAACTGTGCATCTAGTACAATGTGTGCTCGCGAAGGAGATTGAAGAATTCGAAACAACTCTGGCATTGTTATATTTTTCGATTTATACGTGTAATGTAACCTATGAATAGAGACAGCTCTAAATTCCACAGTAAATATTGAATACCTTTAATGTGAATAAATGTAACTTAAGTTTACGCCTGCCACTCAGATCAATTTGCTCTCAGTTTTCATTGAATGAATTTTTATGTTCATAATTGGATTTAAGTTATGTTCAGGAACAGTCTATCATTTTTGGTGTTACTGTAAAATCATAAAAGTCCGATTTATATCAGACACGTTAAAATAGAATGTATGAATTACTCCCATATATATTTACCATCATGATTTATTTGAATATCGATTGATTCTCGATGTTAAGTGAATTGCGTAAAAATTATTGGCCGGCGTATTTATTCTGCATTGCAGCCGTTGGCGACACTGGTCCGAGCAAAACGACAATTGAATGAGACTGTTGCAGCCATAGTTCTGATAAACATTCCGTTGCATTTACAGGTGGCTCGTTCAGGTATACTCTCTTTGAAGCAGGTGACAGACATTTTCCTTCACTTCACTGCCGCTACGAAGCCGTCCTTGCCATTTCCCGTGAAACCTCGCGCCGGATTGACTCCAATTCGCTGCCGTCGCTTCCACAGCACCGCATGTCGCAACAATCAGTGGCGATACAGAGGTCGCACCGATAGTATCCGATTTCAGGTGAGACGTGTATCATTGTTGTTTCCGAGATCACCGGAATGTCGTCGTTGTACTCTTCAAATATAGCATTCTATATTAAGACAATTATAATTTCGCGGTGATTTTCAGATGCGTATTTAAGATTTTAGTGTCCTGGAACATCATCCCATCAATAAACTCGATCATTTGCTGCTGAAACAGCCTTACGGGAAGCAATGTAAGTAAGATTGGGGCAGTGATACTGTTCATGGCCGAAAAACTTATAATAATTCGGGATTGAATTCGGATCTCAAAACCTAGGAAGTACGTCAAATATTGGAGTTCGGTGTCAAATAGACCTAGAGAAGGTTGATGAGGTCATCCCCGACATAGTTGTTAAATTTTAAAGATCGGAGCGATGGGTTCCCCTTCCATTAAGTGTTTTCAATGTATATTACATGTAGAACATAAATTGAATGCGTTTTTTATTCTTCCAAAGCCCTCTCCAATTGTTGCCTCCTTCTGGCTGCCTAATGTTTGTCCATGTTTTGGCAATAAACCACTTATGACTTATGACCTATGCGGCGTTCAGGACACGGTCTTCTCCAGTCGTCCCCAAGAGGGTCGATCCAGGGCTAGTTCATTTGCTGGTCGATGGAGATCTCCAGATGTTCGAGTTCATCTCGCAAAGCGTCTTTCCATCGCGCTTGTGGAAGGCCTCGTGGTTTTCTCTATACGGAAGAGCTACAGCCCTGATTTTCTAGTGCTCTTTGATGGGATTTCTTCGGGGATGCAGGATATGTGTCCGAACCAACGAAGTCGTCATTGGCCTACATGTACTCGTAGCATGCGTGGCAGCGTAGGTTGATGAGAGCGGCGTCGCAGTTCCTCATTGGTGATGTGATCTTGCACTCGAGTATTGAGGACATGATGATGACTATGAGTACGATTATCAAAACGCTCAAGTCGTTTCGCATGAGTGACAGACAGAGGCATAGAAGTAACGGAAGAACATTCGCGTTATGAATTTTCATTTTGTGCGGTTGTTGATGTTTCGGTGTTGGTTAGGGCCTTTCTGTCCGCGATTTTTTTCTTGTACTCCACCACTTAGACTTACTTTCGCACCAAGATAGATGCAGCTTGGGACCACTTCCATTTTGTAGTTGTTGCATTCAGCGCTCTAGTAAATATTCAGGGTTTTGGCAAAAATGAAGTTCGCATGGTAAATGGATGGTTAATGCTAATGCGCTGGTGAATTAGAGCTTCTGATAAGCTATTATCATATGGGTGAATGACAAATTCGATTATTTGCGAAATTCCATTGACCCAGATTGTCAACAATGTCGGCATTGCATATTGAAATATATTGCATTGATACATGGTGATGCATTGTTGAGTTTGATAAATCACAGAACTTGATAAACCAATATACATACAACCCTTTTTTGTGAATGTGTTACATGCTTCCTTCCCTAGATGGGATCAGATATTCAGTTGTCTGGCTTGATAAGCGCTGATGGGCATTTTGAATACGGATGCTTCACTACTATTTGCCAATGATTTCTAGGAATAGGTTATTTTTATTACAAATTTCGAAATTCATGTGGCATCATTTACAGCGGCCCTGGGGATCCTGGTGTCGCCCGACACTGAAGGTTTTCACTACCAAACTATGACCGGCTTTGATGAAACTCCAGACTATCTCTGGTCACCCTGTTGATATATCATTAATGAAAATGTTTTGAAATAGTTCATTCTTTGTTGGAGGTCGCCCCCTTCCAGAATGTGGATGCGTTTCTGAGCCCTGTGAAGACAGGGTAAAATTACGTTGCTGTAGGGTTCGAAGTTGTGGTTTATGAAAAATTTGGAAAATTCTAAACATAGAGAATTTATCGAAGTAAAGACATTCAATCAATTTTTTGAAAAATCTGTATGATATGAAATAATTTTGGATCCCAAAAAGCCGTAAGTCCCGTTAAATTCGAGCCCTAGTTGCTGAAGTACCTAAGTTATGGATGATGGTCATACTAGGGTGTCTGCAAAACGTGCAAATCATGATCTTTTTTGCCTTCTACCGCGACATTCTAAATTTCCTGGCGCGCCGCCCTCCCCCTAATTGACATCCAAGCATTTTCACTGAAAAAATCAGTGACTACGGTTGCCTTATAGTATTGTGCGCTCTGCATTCTGTTCAAACCTTTGTCGGAGCAAACCTAGGGCATCTTAAGTAGGTGTACTCTGCTTTCTGAAAAAACACTCAGCGCAAAAGAAAGGCAGTGATCTTCAAAATGCGGTACGCGTACGTTTTGGTGGTACGCCGAGCATTTCCAGACGGTACGCGTACCATTTAAAAAACGATGCACCTGAGGAATCAACATAAAATTCGGCTTGCTGTATCAGCTACAATACTGTAGAAGAAGAGTGAGAAAACGATAATGATATAGATATTACATAAAGTTTGTATGCATATGCTATATTTAAGCAAGACAGATAATTTCCTATTTTCTCACATGTCACATCAGATTGCCAATTGCAGGATTTCTAACACGGTACATGCAAACAACATTTAAACAAATTCTAACAACGATACATCCAGGTGAATAGTCAGTGACCACTCTGCTTAGCAGCAGCAGAGTTTGTTCAGCCGCGGTTGGATCGCACTGAGTTTCAGCTGGAGCGAAGTCTCCGCAAGAGGTCTGTTACTCTTTCTGTCTTCACATCAGCATAGTGTGAGAAGTCTGTCTCGCAGAGGTAGCCGGAGACGGAGGGGATGATTCTTTGCACAGCCAAATGAGAGAGATCGCTATACAAAGCTGTAGCACGAATCCAAAAATCTGATAGAGAAATTTTTTCGAAATGTGTCCTTAAGGTGCCGTCGGATGCCAAATCGATGAGTTGTCATTATTATTGTTAGTATACTAAAATCCTGAAAAATCATGTAATTTGCAATCTCAAGTGTTAGCCTAGCCTGTACTAAGGCAGCTTCCCGACTTTGAAATTTTCCTTTCCTCCTATTTTTGTTAAAATCGTTTTTTAGTAATATAATTTTACTTTGACTGTTCGTAAATAATCGCATGTAACATGTGAGAAAATAAGAAATTATCTGTCTTGCTTAAATATAGCATACTGTTAAAATTTGTTTTTATTAGTAGTCTATCCCCATTGTCATTCTTCCGAATAAAACTGCTGGTACGCTTTAAGATGCTCATATTTGAAAGTGCTACGCCAAGCAAAAAAGTGTGAAGACCACTGGCCTAATGTGCTGCGATTATATACAAGGTTTTATTTTGTCGAGTTAATTGTTTGATTTTAGGACTTTTAAATAATTTCTTTCTGTAAGTTTGATTTGAAGTCGGTGCGCAAAAGATTTATTTGCGATCATTCCCAATGCACCTACCGGCCAAGATAAGATCATAGGAGAGACTAAAGTTCGCAAGGTAGTCTCGACATCATGCAAACCAGACAGGTCGATGTTGATTGATGGAAGTTAATGAGTGTCTGATTACATGGAATCTGACTTATCATGGACAGTTTGCTCTGCTTGCGTATCTGATAATCAGTTCGATTGTGCTGTCATTCATTGTAAATTGCTTTTCCGGTCTATTACGTACTGGTGAGAGTCATGCTGAGTCATTGCACTATTTTATTGTGTTCACCATGTTGACCAGCGCATTATGAAAATCAATGCGTCGGCATCAAATGTCAAGCAGTTTTATCAGTTAACGAACAAATATGCTGAAGCTTCATTATCGAACGTGTTTCCGCAAATTGATAGCACAGTTGGAAATCATGTAGCGGATTGAAAACATGTAATTTATTCCACGAGCTTTCGGTCATCAGTCTTTATCAATTGCAAAGAATTGGTTACAAATTTGAATTAGCTATTAATCTGCACATACACTTAGTCAAAACATGCTATATGAGTAGGTGTCAAAAGTAATTGGCGATAGAATTTGATGCAACAATTGATTGCACATGTACACTTTATTTCTGTTGCGGTACACGTGAAATGTCACAAAAGACAAGATTTTGCCATGATGGAGATCGGAGCTTTATTTCGATGTCAATGTCTCGGCCAGATTGACAAAATTTTGTTTACAAAAACTAAAATCCACTGTCACAAAATTCAACTCTTTCATCCGCAGCTAGCTGCTTCCGTTTCAAGGAAATGTGATATGCCACAACTGAAGAAATCCTGACCATCTAATAACGAGCAATAAATTCGGTCAAGTGAATCGGTTACCGCCTTACGCATCGTCTAATGCAGGTTTTTTTCAAATTTTTTCGCGCCCCTCCGAAATTAAGAACTGCTGCCTCGCGCCCCACTATAAACTTGTCGACGCCACACGACGTAAATTCCGATGTTCAGTTATCGGTATTGAATCTGATCATAATTTACCACTTTCTCATAACTATTCCTACATTTACGACATAATATCTTCTCCGACGGTGTACATGGTGAAATGAAAAGAAAGCAGCATCCGGAATGAAACTTTAGTACATTTATTAAAACGTCCGTACAGAAAAGTTGCGCCTCAATGAGAAAAATGAGCTTTTTTGAACAGCTTTCCAAAATCAGGCTTCTTCGAAGAAAGTTGCAACCGAAGATCTGAAGAAACATTGAGGCGGTTGCAAAATTTGTTTTTCAGATCTGCGAGACGAGAGAATCCCATTTCGCACAAATATGTAGATGCAAAACGAACAAGTATTCGAAGAGTACACGCAGTGACGGAAGGGACTGCGTATTTCTCCAACACCGGGTCACAGAATAAGTGAAGCAGTCTTGGCACAAGCCATTGCGTCTCGCCCCATCGAAAAGTTTGTCGCCCCCCTCCCCCCCCCCACTTTGGGAAACCCTGGTCTAATGAGCCAATTCAAATTAACATCACAATAGCATGACTTCTTAGATGATGTATCCATTATCCAGTATGATGAACACCAATGCAACACGTGACCCAATGTGTGACGTCATGATAGCCACAACTTGATATTTGTTTTAGTATTTGTAAGATATCATTGCATACTACGCGACAAACATCATTTAAGAGTTGAAGCATCCATATTCGCTTCAGAAGCAAGTACCTGCAATACTAACTTTCAGGCGATATCCTGCGCATATGATAAGCCTGTTTCTAAAAAGATTTTTAAACAGAGTTTTGTATCAACATTCTGCAGTATTTTCAGATGGGCTTATTCGAATGTAGTATTATATCATAATTCGGCTACCGCAACGCGGTGAAAGTATGATACAATTCTCATGCATTCATTCAAGTAAAGATAAGCATCGGCTTGTAATTTCGAAACTATTGAGTTTAAATACTGTAATAAAACCAGTTTAACGAATGAGCATGCCGACGCTTCGTTGTCGAAAAGTTGTCAAATGGAAGACTGCAAATTTTATTCGAAACCGGAAATTTTTCGTGAAATATTTATGCAAAATCTAGAGGAACATAAGATATCAGCATTTCTAGTGTTCTGGGTATGCGATTTTTTTCGTCTAGGAAAACTCGGTACGCAAGTTGCGCTCATAGATTTAGAGCTGATTTTCTATGGAAGTGGTTACTTCTTCTTCTGTCACCTGCACATTTGCCGTCGCTCAAATTTGCAACTTCGTTTCAGCTAGCCAAGACCTCGTGTCGTCCCCCAGGATCTTGAGGCCTTGGTCGCCGTTGGGTGGTCGGTGGAGTGTGCAGTCCTGCATGATGTGGTGTAGTCAGTGGCGTCGTCTCCGTGCCTGCGAGGCCTTCGCCGCATACCCAAAAATAATTATTTAAGTTCATAAAGCAAAGGTTCAAATAGTTCTTTTTTTTTGTTTTTGAGAGCATCTTTACGTTTACAACTTTACATACACTTTACAGTTTCAAGTCACTACTCTCAAATACGTTCATAGCACCAGCGCTCAGCTGATAACTGCAGGGATCTTCAAGCAATCACACAATGCGCTTGGGATGTGTTCACAGCAAATCACAGAGATGTGTGATATGTGGAGCGTGTGCGCTTAGCTCGATTGTCGTCTCCCGATAGAAACGAGGAAGCAAACATATTGCAGCAATGCAAGAAAAGATCTATATATAAATTCTTAGATTCAGCACAATTAAGAGAGATGCGCAAATTTTCCCTATTCGTGGCTTCGCCAAATTTTAGAGAAGATGATGACGTGTTGAATCGTCGTGTTTGCGTTCACCAATGGCTGAATGTTGGATCGGAAGGCCGCAGAGAGGAGATAGCGATGAAGGTTCCATAATTTGATGTGGGATTCATTCAGAGATAATGATTCAAGGCATATTTGTGATACAATGTTTCTGGCGGCGATTTCAACAGTGGTTATTTTCCACACCGGTCAGTCGTCCGAGGGATTATGCAGAAAACTCTAGCCACCGTACACGAAGTTTATGGCATTGAAATAAAAACTAAACCACTCTCAAGGGATAGAATATCAGGAGGAGCTCAAAAAATATTTTAGCAACCATAAATTTGAAACATGTAAGTGATTGACAAGCTATAATAATCACAACAGAGTCTTGCGTTGGTGAGAGCTTCCTCGAGAGTAAATGTTCTCTATAGTAATCTCACCAAGGTGATCAAGCGTCATGTGAGAAATCAACATCACATTTTCATTGTCATTTGACGTTTAAAATCTTGGGAAGACAAGAGTCGCGTTGACGAACAGTCAGCTCAGGATTGCATGCTTATGAGGCTGTTCAGAAAAAGAGGCAGTCACAGTGAATTACAATTCACATGCAGAATAGTCAACATTGGGTAGTCTAAGGACTTCAGTGTACCTTTCATTTAAATATCAGTATCTATTTCTCACATCATTTCATTCTGTAGTCATGGATGCCAGCATGATTTGAATGTTCATGTACTTGTACAAGTGTTTGAAAATTCACTGAAGTTAAGATAATGTCAAATTAATTATTTATGCAGGTCATGCTGTCTGCTGCAGAAAAATAGGAATCCACTTTGGAGCGAAGGCCTATGGTCTGGGAGCACGCGATGCCACTGGGTGTAGTGTCTGCTCTGGGTGTCTGCAATCACAGGCTGATGACGTTTTTAGTCCCCAGTCTTTCATATTGGCGGTGAAGCGGCCTACACCAGTCCGGAGGCGGTTGAGAGTGGTCCATTGCCTGCGTGGTACTTCGGCACCTTGAATGTTGCCAGGTTCGTCAATGAACTTGTGCAGTCGTTGTTTCTGACTTAGCTCCCATTCTTCCTTCCATCGGCAATTGGACCATGTTGATTTGGTGCTGTCGTCTGGGACAGTGTTCAGGAGCTGGCGGATGTGCGCTGAGAAGGGCCGACGGGACTTCAGGCGGGTTGGTTGCGGGCATTGTCCAATGCCTTCGTGAAGCAGATGTCCTTCGTCGGTATTGGCCTTGCGAGACAGGGCCAGAACTGCTGCTTCACGCCGCAGCGATGGCAGTGCTATGCCGGAGTGGCGCGAAGGGTACCGGAGACGATTCGCATGGCGTTATTGAGAGCTTGTCTAGAGTGAAGGTGTGAGGGCTTCTGCACCAAGCAGGGGCATAGTACTCGCCGGTGGAATAGACCAACGCCTGCGTGGAAATTCGTATACCGTATTTAATCTAATAGAACCCGGGGGGCTCTATTAATTCAGATCGCTCTGACCAGGGTTCTATTAAAGGCCCGGGTTCTATTGGAGGTCCGGGTTCTATTTAATTACATTGAAAAATGATCACTAAAAAATTAAAAATATGACATCAACCGTAGAATTCGTTGAACCTACATAAAAATGCGGGCCTATTGTATGACAGTTTTTGCTGTTACTGCTCAGTATACATGTACTGTATTCGAAGTCTTTTTTACATTCACTATGCTCATGGCATATTGAGTGGCGGATGTGGAGATGATTATGAACGATCCATAAGCTAATCCGGTAATTGTAATTTAGTCACAAAAAAATCAAAGACCCACTCGCTGTGCAAAGGAAGAACGGCTACCAGTTGGAAAAATCTCTATATTGGACTGTATATAAAAGTCTCTATATCTACCGGTATATTGAAAAGCAACTCGACTCATTCGTCTTCATCTATAATCATCAGCTCGTCCTCTTCTTCGTGTTCTTCATCGATGTCAAGGTCAACTTCCACTTCGCACAAGCGCGAGAGGGCATCATGGCATGGATGCCCTGCCTCGAAGCATTCGATGAGGTCATCTTCGCTACCATCCAATATTCGCTTGTTTCCTTTACTTATCTCCCGTCAAATGAATTTTGTTACTAAAAAAATACTTTTTGGTTCACCTACAAGGTCAATAAGATGCTACTGAGTCTCACCCGGGTTCTATCAGAGACCCCGGGTTCTATTGGAGACCCGGGTTCTATTAATTCAGATTGCTCTGACCCGGGGTTTATTGGAGACCCGGGTTCTATTAGAGTAAATACGGTAGTCTTGGTCGAGGCTCCACAAGTGGTGCCTGCCAGGCGGCGTATCAATACGACACGAGAGGAAACCTTCGCCGTCAGCTTCTCAAGATGATGGTGATAGGTCAGATGATTTCTACTCATTAACCTAAACATAGGCTGTTTGTTGAGAGCTCTATAGACCGAGAATGCCACTGTGAACTGTAAAAAGTTTCGCGCTAAAATCAAAGTAATCAGCAAATTAAGATAAAATGAAAGGATGGAAGGCCCTAGGGTGCATGTTGGACACAAAAGTATCCATTCCTGCAGCTGCTCCTCAAGAAGTAAGAGCGTTGCAGGAAGGAAAGAGCATCGACTTCGTTGGTTGCATGAGCGGTGACATGTCTTACTCGCTTGATAGAATAGTGGAATGATTGAATAGTGCTGAGCCGAAATCAAGGCAATGAGGAAATAAAAACAGATAAATGAAAAGTTTAAAGCGCGTGTTGGACAAAGAATTTCCATTTCTGTAGTTACTTCCACTTCTTCAAGTAGACAAGAGAGTGTAGACAAGGTTGAAGGCCAAAGCTTGACACTTGCGTTGCAAAGCCGGTAATTTGAATTATCATCAATCAAGATCTTGAAACTACCAATGCATCTTTCGAATAAGAAAGCAGGGTGAAGTTTCATATAGGGGATAACGTGTGCCTGACAGGAATAGAGGATTATCATGCCTGAAATGCAGCCTATATAGTGAAACAAGGAGAAGCTTTATTATGATTGAAAACATTGGATTTAACGTTATATAAGTTGCTTGGCGTTCAGTATTAGTTTTATATTTATGTCCCGATTAAGTTATTCGGCTTCACCAGTTATTCATAAGGCTAAGAGTGTGGCTTATAGGGAACAGCAAGTCCTATAGTAGATTTTTATATCAGAATTTATCAAAATACTTAAAAGCACCGTGACTGAGTTCCCCCGAATTACGGCATGACCATATCCTCAATAATCTTCCCATGTGATGGTTCACCAGCACCACAAGTCGAGCATTAAAGTATCCCCGCAACGCAATTACTCCGTACGAATTGAACCATTCACACATTGGGCATGGCTAGCATATTTCGAACAATACTCAACTAGTCGAATAATTTACTTTGCCCTCATAATGGTGCAAATGTCGTGTGATGAATGTTATCAACACCTGAGCATATTTGCGTTGTCTCATGATACCCTTGACCCTTGATACCCGTGATGAACGTTCAAGTAGTATTTTTATTTGGCATCTTCTTTCAAGTGACATAAATAAGCACCTTTAGCATGTAATTAGAAGAGTAATAGGACTACAACTTCATTCTATAAAATTTCCAGTTTGGCAGTGGCTGCGTGCTCACTTGTGCTGATACCTGCTCACAAATTATATAAAACGCGGAATTTATTCGTCCTGATCAAGGAGCTTTATCATCATATCAACCTAAATAAATCATATAAACCTGTTTCTTTCTATGAATTAGTTTCTGAAATCGTTCAGCAAATATGCTTCTATAATTGTTCTCTATAACCGAAATCCCTTAAAACTTTGGATCAAAATCATTGCGTTGATCCCCTTTTTTACGAAGTTCATTGACATGCTATATTTGCTTAGTCTAACCTTCTCTGTCTTCCTTTCACTGTTATTTGCTGAGTGTATTTTGTAGAATTAACCTTCAAAAAAAATATAGTTCTTGTGTATTTGCCCGTTTATGTCTGTCAATGTTTGATTTACATTTTTATTGCAGTGGCATATAATTGATTCCATGGAGTAATTGCGGATTTCCAAAGAGTTAATTCCATGCAGTTCCTTCTGTGATAGATTCGGTGTGTGGTGCACTCACAGAATTAGATTCATCTGCGCGCACTTCGGTTTCCTAGAAAGGAAGAATTGTATGTAACCTTAATATTGAAATGGCACATCACCGAATTAGAAAACTTGCTCCTTCTCGAATGGAAAATTCGTGTATCGCTTGCTATTGGAAATGGCAAGCAATAAGCTGTCAACAGAGGACAGTAGAGCCAGTGAGAGATGCGTGCGTGCTGTGATATCACGTCGCACACACCAAAACACACATCCCTGTCTTGGCTTCGATTCAATGTGCGTATGCACTGTACAGTGAGCAATGCCGAAGAGAGGATCATCAAGTGAACTAATTTTCGTACGCCTGCTACTTTCTTTAATAATGATCGGAAGGGCCAACATTATGGAGAAAACTTGTGGGCAATGATCTGAATTCTTCGAATCTGAAGGAATTTTGGCAATCGAAGTACTTTGCTGGAACTCACATTAATCCGCAAGCGACGCACGACTTTTTTCCCTATCTCTGTAAGGTATTAGGAATTCCTTTTTGCCCACCTAATAGGTTCCTCAATGTGCCGTCCATTTCGTATTAATCACACTTCTAGCAAACCGAAGCAGATAAACAAAATATTTTATTCTGTGGGTGCACTATAGACTGAAATACTGTGTTTTTCTGCTAAGATCAACAAACTACTGATTAATTGAATTTATCAGTAGTAGTTTTATGATGTAAAACACAGTGCGTTATACAATGTGGCAATGTAAGCACAGAGTTGGATAAGTCGGAATTGGAATTGGAATTGACGATATTTAAATCTACTGGAATTGGAATTGACCTTGATAAACCTCAATTCCACTTTTTCGATAGACCTGTGATAAATCTATTTGTACAAAAATTGAAATCACAGTACTCGGTCGTTGTGTTAACTGCACGCAGAGATAAGAGAGAGAGATAGATCGACAGAGGTAGCTTTATTCTATAGTTGAATATAGTTGGTGTTTTCTGTGACTTCTATGGGCCTACAGCCCCGGACAATATTATTTTAGCGATTAGGCAGACAATGAAAAGATAATTAATCAAAATATAGCAATTGTTGAATTTAGCTTTTGATAGGATAAGCACAAAATTTGGAGATTAACTTAATTGTTGTACACGCGAAAAACAATTGATTTGGAAAGAGATTGGTTTGGATTAGCGGTGCATTAAAGGGCAGCAACCCTGTCAGTTCAAATCATAATATAGACAGTGTCAACAAATTATTATAATAATTAATTATTCAATTACATGAACTATTATTCAACTTCCAATTACAACAACTAACAATATCAATTTTTAAGACTATAGTTATATAGATACGATATGCAACGATAAAATAAAAACGTTACACTTGCAGTTCACTTTCTTAATGTTGAATTCATTTCAATTCGATCGGACTCACTTATACCAAAATAATATCATAAACATCAGTGTCACTTATACCGTCAATCTTCAATTGCGCTCGCTGATGTGTTGCCGTATACGCTGTTGTGTTGTTGTTCTCTGGCAGGCTGTTGTTGTTGTTACTTCTGTAGTTACGTTACACCGCGAGAGCCCGGAGGTTCTTCTAACTGCTACTGAAGATGTCGTATGTGTTGTTGTTGTGTCAATTTCTCATCGTTTCTAATTAATACAAATTTTTGAGACCTGACGATAAATCTTCTGAAAATTGAATGAGTTTCCTTTAATCCATGCTCGTTAGCTTTCGACCCAACTACATTTCGTTCTTATCACGGAATTTTTAATCTCCTTTTTTAACATGGACCATTCATCAGTTTTCATGATATTATTTTTTATCGTCGTTTTTTCTTTCATCAACAGTCACGTTATTCGCACACTGAATTTCTTTCTTCTGTCAGTTTATTAATAGATTTATTCTCATCTCATATCTCTCTCTCTCTCTCAGCGTTTGATTCTTTGCTGACCGTTAACTTTCTTTTCTTTATTCACGAGATAATCTCGTGAATATCTCGTTTACGAAACGAAAATGGCGGAGGCTGACCGGTTACATATATACATGTACACAAGAAATATGAACTATGAACATGAAAACGCACATAGGAACAACGCAAGGAACGGCACACAGGAAAAACGAGGATAGGATAAGGGCACATGAGTTAGATTGAAACGAACAAACGTTAGATACATTAACATAAGACACTATACGCGACATGCAATTATCGGAATTGAATCTTATTATGGAATTGGAATTGAATTGAACTGTTTCGACTGGAATTGGAATTGGATTTGGAATTGAAATTTCTGCTCCGGAATTGGAATTGGAATTAAAAAATTTCAGTGGAATTTTTCCAGCTCTGTGTAAGTACATAAGTAGATTAACAATGTGACACAGATCGCTAAACTGTTGAGTACGGAGGACGGGCGCAGCTCGTTCTTGTTACTGATTGGTGCAAGTGAAAACAGTCTCATGTGCAAAAGACGAGCTGCGCCCGTTCTATTTATCATGGATCTGTGGTAACTCGGCAGTTACGCGACTCAATCATGAGTCGAACAGTTCTTGTCTTCCGCACTTGCGACAATTATTAAAATTCCTAGCAAGTCCTCGAGGTTAAAAATTCGTCGTCTTGACAGTTACCACAGACATATCGCCTAGCCTTCATCATTTGATAGTCATGCAGAAAACAAATCTTCTTAGCAGCTTTCTCAACATGATATATACAAAAAACAATTGAAATTGCCTCAAACCTTAAAAGTTTTCAGTCGGTCAGGTCTGAATTTAATGCCTATGGATCATGACGGTGGGTTGTCCTCTACTAGTGTGTATGCTAGCATTTAACAGTATCATGACATTATACTTTAAAATATGAGCTTTGATTTGGTATTGGGTATTTCACTTCAATCCGTTAATTTTGTACCTTCGTAGGATACTTTCTGATTGCTTACTTTATTCTTGTACAAAACTGAATCACCGATGGGACCTGCGTAAAGCGATGTATATAGGCACAATCTAAGCTCAAATAAAATTTTGTATTTGATAGAAAATGTTTAACTATTGCCTGGGATTATGATCTTTCACTCATTTTTCCAGTACCAATCCTGAGCTTGATATAATTATACATTGGCATTTAAATTCACTTGGTTTTGCATGCCTAAGAGATCAGCTGACTTACAAAGGACTCCATCAAATACGACAAATGTCGAATATACTGGTCTTCTACAAAGTATAATGCTTTGATTAGTCAGGATGAAATACGTGCACAGCGCCTGAATCATAGTCAGTGAAACTGAGAATCCGATAGTTAGGGAGAGTCAGAGCAGTCATCGCGCCACTGCCGCATCTTGAAATATATGCGAATTTAATTCGTCAGTTTCTTTCTCGTGAGAGTGATCCGACGTTTGGCAACTATCTTCTCGAGAATCTCTGAGAGGATGGGAAGTAGAGAGATCGGTCTAAATCCTGATGCAAATTGAGGCTTGGAGACTTTAGGTGCAGTGGAAATGATCGCCGCTTTAAAGCAAAAGGGTGCTTGACGGGATGACGAACTTGGGTAAATCAGATGTATAATCGCAGGAGCGAAGACATGCGCAAATGCAGTGAGAGCTTTCATCATGACTACAGGCCTTCTTCTTCAAATGTCTCAGTAGAGTTTTCACCTCATCATGCGTCACAGTCAGCGGGCATGATGGGAATTCAATTGGTATGAAGCTAATGTCATAGTCTGATCTAGGTTTATATTGACCTGAGATGGTCAACGGAGAACTTGATGAGTGGTCAAATTGGTGAATACCAGTACAGTAGGGAGAATCTAATCGGTTATTTATATTTCATGCATTCTTCGAAAAAATTCCTCTAATCGATTATACGTGCATGTATGTGGTAAATACATGTAGTGCTTACGAATATGGATGCATACATTCACAATGACGAACATATTTGTAAATAAGTGTACCTTGAATCTTTAAATTTGAAAAATTGTTACCCAACCTTGAATTACATGTCCAACTATTCAAATCACAGAATTAGACAACTCGTTACAGTCTTCGTTTCCCAGAAGGAAAGATTCGTACGTATCTCACATGCTATAATGAAATGGCCCATGCTAATTGAGCACGCACTGTCTGCTCTCAAACAATGGCCGTCAAATTTGGACACCACCGGGCGGCGTACGTGTTATGATATCATTTTCGGTCACACATCACTGCCTGCTCATTCACTGATGAACTCTGCTAAGAAGTTGATGAAATCACTGGGTCAGCTAAATTTCTCACGCATGCCAACTTCTAAACAAAGAGTCTGACGGACTAGCATTAGCGAGGAAACTCATGCGCAATGATCTGAATTCTTCGCAGTACAATGAATCGTGGCGATCGAAGCATTTTGAAGGAATTTACAGCAATCCGCAAGTGATGAATGACTTAGCGTTTTTGGGACTTTCTAAATTCCAACGTGTGACATCGTTTTAAACTAGAATCCACTTTCAGTAAACTGAAGCGCTCAATCTTATTCTGTGATTCAAATGATTACGTAGTATAGATTAAACGTGGGGTGCTTGGCCTTTAAATTGAAAATCAGTGGCCCAGCTTTGGCAACAGATCCGCTTTGCGTGTGCTTTGCCGATCGCTGGGAACAAAATGAACGAAAATCTCCATTCTCCACTATTCATCGTAATATTTTCTTTTCCATTTGCAGGTCGACAAACGAATATTTCTCGGCGGCGTTGGTCTCTATGGCTCTTCGGGCAACCAGACAGCTGAATATGGTGTGCGTCTGGACCTAAAGAAAGATGGTGTTGTTCTGGGCTCCACAGCAACCCGCTTCCGTTCTGAGGGCTCTGGGAATCCTCACCCTGTCTACCTTGATCATCCGGTCCAAATCGACACTGATACTTGGTACACAATCTCTGTTGTCATTGATGGCTCAGAGTTAAGCTATTTCGGCCAAGAGGGGATGACCAACGTTCAAGTAGGGCATGTCAACTTCCAATTTCACTGCTCACCAGACTCTAACAACGGAACCGGAGTTCAAGGAGGCCAAATTCCTGAGCTTATATTCTTCGCATGACCTTGTAAGATTACTGTAGATGTCCTGCAATTTGTGATAACGATGTTTTGGTCGATCTTGTTAATAAAACGATTGTGCATTCCACATTTTTTCAATTCAATGCGCTGCCCTTAATCAGAATTTTCGAAGAGCTGAAATGATAACTACATAGGCAGCCGCATGTATGAAAGAAAATGAAGCTAGACTTAACTACATGCATGAATAGTTCTAATTGATTGACCTTAAATTATTATTTAAGGGATCATCGCATGTAAAGGATATTGTAATGTGAAATTGATCAGACTCATCAATCAGCAGCAAAGTTTGCGCTTGCATTATATTGTAAATATTCTTTTATTTAAAGACGCCATAATTATTTATCATGCTCTGACGAGTTTTTCGCATCACAGTCCCATACATAGATCGTGGAAAGTTGCCACAGCTATAAGAAAAAACTAGGGTGCGGCAATTTAAATCGATCGGAATTGAAAAATCGAAAATCGATCGGTAATCAAAAGAGATCGCGATTTTCAGTTCGATTTTTTCGTTTGATAAATAAATGCTACATTTCCCAATTCAGGTCAAAACAAGTATGGGAAGTGGTCAAACCCAATTCATTTCATGTACACGAGAACGATTTCTTAATTGAAATTATCTGTGATTCCTCCCAGCTAGCTACATGTAGGATGGTTACTTGATCATCAAACAAGTTGCTGTGCTAGACTGCTACTATGCTATCAGCCAGAATCGTCTGGGTAAATCCAATTTATTCCACAACATTTCTGTCTTTTCAACTTTGGGTCTCAGATTTCCGTGAAAATTTGCATATATACTCATTTTTTTACACTGAACACGAAAATCTTAGCGGCGACCACACCAGATAAAAACTTTCTATAGAAATCTAGCATTTTTAAAAAGTCATTTTTTCTACATCTCGGTCAGAGGACAAATTGATCTCGGTCAGATAGATGTCGAATAGGAAACTCTTCGGCTTCTGCATTTGGGTTGCTGATGAAACTGGGAACTTAGGATGAATGCTTGCATGCGGAAAGCGAAGTGACCAAAATGTAATGTATTACATATAATGTCCGTTGACCGTGACCCACCTTGTCCTCTGACCGAGATTTTTAAGGTCTTCGGTCAGAGGACAGATTGATGTCGAACAGGAAACTCTTCGGTTTGTGCATTTGGGTTCATGAGACTGCGGGAACTTAGGACGAATACTTGAACGCGTAAAACGAAGTGATCTAAATGTAATTGCATACATTATCATGTCTTTAGACCGAGACCCTTGTACTCTGACCGAGATCTTCAATTTCAACGTTGTCCTCTGACCGAGATTTTTTAGGGTCTCGGTCAGAGGACATTTTCATGGTTTTTGGAGATTTTGAGAGGGTTAATTGATATAAATGAAAAATTTCTTTTGCATAGATGTTAAGAGCATGGATCCCTCCTATGCTGTGAAATTTCATTGATTCCTGGCAAAATTTCTGGTTTCAGCATCCATATGAAATTGTTGGGAATATTCAAATTCTCTGGTCGAAAAAACGGATAAAAATATATTTAAATCAATATTACTCACTTGTAACGGCATCAAACTGAATTTTCTTTACGGATTCATAAACTAGCACACTAGAGGATTCTTTTGGTGCAAAACGTTTGATGGAAAAATCAATATTCTTCGAGAAAAGGTACCTCGGTCAGAGGACAGAAAACGTCTCGGTCAGAGGACAATTTTTTCATTGGACAATGGAAACCCAGTGAAAATTCAATGATTAATATTGATTATAATATTTAAAATTAGACTGTCCTAAAGAGCAGATCTTCTTCTTTCAGATGATATAAATATTAGTGGGTGTATTTGAATGTATCTAATCAAAAATCCGTGTTGAAGTGAGAGTACTGCAACTTTGGACATGCCTTTTTGGTCTTTTTTCGGCAAAAAACGGCAACTTGTGAAGAAGGTCTTGGCTTTGTGACTTTTTAAAAACCATGCCATAATAGATGAGATCTTTACGGTTCGATTAAAAAAAAAACTTTTGAAATCGGCTCAGAAATATGGATTTTACAAATCAAAGACACAATTTCGTCAAATGTTGTGGAATAAATTGGATTTACCCGTCTCAGGCAGTCTATTGTGTGACTAATCTGTGATGTCAGTTGAAGCTACGAGTCAGCGGCGTTGGCATTGTCCTTGACTCCGTGCACTATTTCTTAGGGAAGCTAAAAAATAGTTGATTTAAGGTGAGCAGCAGGTGACGAAACTCGTTGGGACGCTGATTGGTTTAAAGTTAGACATTGTTATCATGGTCGCCTTCGATCGAGAGGGCTATGCTGTAGTCAATTTCGGCATTCTATGCTCCCCCTACATGTCCACGAAACAGAAATCACAAATACATCGTTATTTTACTTTAGACAATTGCAAGACGTCAGCGAAATGTATCACAGGTGGCTGTAGGAATCCGAATGTAAAGGTGAAGGATGGATCGACTACCATGTTCAGACATTTGAAAGACAATCATCCAAAAATCTATCCGATCTTCAGCAGATGTCAGAGGAGAAAGCAAAGAAGGCGGTGAAAAGAAAGCCATCTCTATCTCGTCAATCAACCATCGAAACTTCCTTTGGGGTTCCTCACAAGTATCCACATGGTAGTGCCAAAGCTCTAAAGCTCGATCGTCTACTTGCTCAAACTATCGCTGAGGGATATCTATCTATTCGTTTCGTCGAAAATGAACATTTTCGCAAGTTTGTCGAATGCTTGAACGACAGATATAACATTCCTAGTGAGACCAAAATGCGGCGCACTGTGCTTCCGACGTTGGAACGAGAAATCGATGTGAAAATGCAGAACTTTTTCCAAGAGAATGATTTCCCGTCATACGCAGTAACTCTCGATTTCTACGTCGCTAAGAATCATGAGAGTTTCTTAGAAGTGACTTCATTTTTGACGCCGACTACCGGCTACATTCCTATTGCATCGGAGTTGAACCTTTCAATTCGTCGTATAGAGACCATACTGGAGAAACGATCACAGTGTCTGCGTGGATTAATGGAAGAAATGTCCATCGATGTTAATGATCAAATATTCGAAGCTGGAGTGACCGACAACGCTGGCAATGTTCGACGAGGTATTGAATTGACTGGAATTCCTTGGATGCCTTGCATGGCTCACACACTACAATTGTGTATTGAAGACTCCTTCGAAGCCTGTGAGGCAGCTAATGATCTTCGGAACTCTTGTCGAGCGATAGCTGGCTTCCATCGTAGCAATCCTGGAGTTCGACTTCTAAATAATCTGCAGTAAGAATCTGGAAAATCGGTTCAAAGAATTCCGCAAGATGTTCCAACACGATGGAACTCATCTTTCTATACTTGGTCAGTGATGATAGAAAATCGTCAAGAAATCAATCGCTCATTTCTCGAAATTCAGAATTCACGCAATCCTCCACCGATTCTCCAAAACAGTGAGTGGGAATTACTCGAAACCTTGACATCATTGTTGGCACCATTCGAGGAAGTTACTCGTGACTTGTGTTGTGAACTGTCTCCTTCGATCAATCTTATCCTGCCTCTACTGTCAACCCTGACTGAACTCATTGGATCTATCGACGTCCCCACCGCCTTGACTTCATTCAAAGTCACAATATTGAACTCGATGAAATCCAGAATTGAACAAGTGACACTTGGCAATGAACAACCAATTCTGTTGGTCGCTTCTGCGATCGATCCACGATTTCTACGTATTCTCTCTTCCACACAAGTTGATGTTGCGAAGAACATTATCGTCGCGTGTATTGTCGACTTCATGCAGAAAGAACCTCACACAGAAGAGAAGATGATTACTGCAGGAGTGAGTCAAGAAAAGTCTGATGAGAAACGACAACGTGTTTCCTTGT
>CAJQUW010011014.1:0-66757 GCA_907163375.1 Prostheceraeus crozeri
TCATGATATGATGTAGAGATTGAAAATGATGATAAGATAAATCAAACTCTCTTCTCACATTTCCAGTTGAATCTTTGAAATAGACGTTTCGATCATGATCCGTTTCAATACGTTGTAGGAAATCTAATTTCCAACTCATGATGTGTGGTAGTCATGTCTGATTAAGATTTGCATAGTAGGGCGATGAACTCACGACGAATAAATGTCATGATGGAGTGATGTATATATCTTCTATACTTCTCCCAATTGTATTTGCGAAATGAGAAACAGTTTGCGGAATGAGAATGGTAGATTTGAATTTCATTTCTGTAATGTTGAAGCCAAACTTGATCACCCAAGGAGATGAATCTTAATGTTTCAAAATATTCCAAATCCCTCATGATATCATTGAGGTTGACAAATTGTCGCCATGTTAATGTAATTCCTCTTGATGTATGACCATGAGAATTTTTGAAATGTACGTTTCCATCACGATCAACTCTGATATATTGTAGAGAGTCCAAAATCCAAGTCTTCATGATGTTATGCAAAGTTGCAGATCAGCAATATAAAAATGTCGTTTTATCATATTTTGCTTAGCAATGCGGCTACAAAGAGGTTTACTAGTAATCGAGCCGCACTCTTTTCTACTCCCATTGATCATGCACAACAGCTAAATGGAAATTGGGAAGTGGGTGTCATTCAACTTGTTTATAGCAACTGTGTCTATACTTTTGATCATGAGGTGATGACTATTAATATGAGGCGTACAGCTGCTTGCCAATGTGAAAAGGGCTGCCGAGTATACATTCCACAGTGGCCAAAGAAAGATCTCTTATCATGTAAAAAGTTTATATATGATTTCTTGAATAAAGCGTGTAAACATATTGTCCAATTTACTCCGCACAATGATGATTATACCTATGTACATCATGTAGTTGAGAAAGATTGGATTGTTGGTTTAAGTCCAAGTTTAAGAAATGATTTAGGCTACCTCGCTAGCCCCTTAACAAGCTATGATAATTTTAACGTTAATTACCACATAAGTGGTCATAAACAGTTAATATATCGAGAGGAAGCTTATTATGTAGATCTTATTCCAAGAAATGAGAAGACGTTGGTGAAGAAGATTGTGATTAAGCCAAGGAAGACAAACATGACTCTGAAACATTATTGAAGAAATTTAATTATCTCCTTCGAGTTGATGGTAAACAAGTGGCAACATTGACTTATATTAAATCATCTAATCATATTGCAATAAGCAAATTAAATGATGATGATCTAGTATTAGTTTGTTCAAAAGATTTCCATCAGTTCTTGCGACATCGTTCTGCAGCTGTTCATGGAAAATCTGATATGCAACATTTACCATGTGAAAGGTCAAATCAATTTGATACAGAATGGTCCGTATCTTTATACAGAAAGTGTGTAGAGTCTTTAGGTGGTATCTTACATGAAACAAGAGTGTTGATGCCTCGCATTATTACTTCGGTTAAATTGGTTGTAGATTATTTAAATGAAGTGATTAATGACCAACATATTTCATTTTCTGAAAAAGAAGGTACTTTGTCTCTCACTATAAGTGGAAAAGGTATTGAACTAATTATGGATAAAACTCTAATGGACATTTTGGGTTTTGATCAAAATATCTTTAAAAGTGGTACTGTAACCAAAGCTAGCGCAGACATGTCACTATCGCGTCGTATTAACTATTTTCAGATATATTCCAATATTGGTGAAGATGTACGTGTGGGAGATGTTGAAGCTCCATTGCTAGCAATGATACCATACCAGCCAAAAAGCTGCAGTATTTTATCTGAGCATACTTTCAAGAAAGTGCATTATGCAAAGCTGAAATCAAACTACATCCCACAAATTGATATTGCAATTTATGACGATGCTGGTGCGTTGATTCCTTTTCATAAAGATGCTGTGACAAGTATCACACTCCATTTCCGAATGAAGAGTTAATGCAAAAGTATGCTAATATATTTTTTCCAATGTGAATAATATGGAAAGTGAAAATGAGGACTCGTTTCTAATCTACTTGCCCAGTAATGCTTCTATGAATAAATTTCCCAAAAATAAACCATCAGACTATCGAGTAGAATTAAATCGGCCACTGCATTTAGAAGGTGAATGGGAGGTTGGTGTTTCTAGTATTTGCTATGATAGCAATATTCAGAATGTGAATGATTTGGAAGAAATGATGTTGACTCCTCGCACTCATGATGGAATGACGATGAATAATGCATTTCAGTTCCCATACAATTTAACATCAGATGGAAAGTGGAACTATGAATGGATTCAGATAAAATCAGATTCTTATGAACCATTTGGGAATGAGAAAATTATTAAGGCATTCAACAGTGGTAATACTTCCATCATGAAGAATAAAAATCAGAAAGCTTATGAGTTTACTATCTATCATTGGAGTGGGAGACAGTTCCTCCGCTTTCATTCTTTTACTAAAGGTCTTACGCTGAGGTTGGATAATGAATTCTATCCACATCTTGGTTTTGGTCATGGACTACATCTAACATCATTTGCTACTGCAAATGTTAAAAAAGTTTATTCAAATCGAATCAACAAATTTCATTATAGATTTAAAATATTTGATGAAGATGTTGTAGAATGCGAAGAACGCATCATTTTGAAAAAGCGTGGTGTTCAACCTTTATCACTTATTGAGTTAGTAAAACGATGGAATGAGACTGTGGGTAAGAAGTATGGAGAGAAAATTATGGCGAACAAAAATAAGTTGGTTATTCAGAAATATAATGACAAACTTACAGTTTATTTCTCTCCAACCTTGCGTCATTTTGTAAGACATTATACACCTATTATTGGAAGCGGTGTGGTGTATGGTTCTCATGAATATCACACTAAAGCTGATTCAGTTAATGATGAATGGTGGTGGACATCTATGGCGATCGCATCAAGAAAATTTACCAGTCTTATGAAGAATCTAAAGTTGCTATCAATATAATGCCGCGTCTATATCATACAGTTGAAAGCTTCATTCATGTAGTAAATCCTTATATACAACAGAAGTTGAAGCATGTGATGAAAATTAAATATGATGTAAAGACACACCACATTTCGTTTTCAATTGAAAATCAACGCGTTGTTCTGAAACTGGGTGATGACATTCAATGTCAATTGAGTAAAAATTTGAAAAAAATCTTTGGTTTTTCAATGCTACAAACTGTGTTTGCTGCTGCTCATACGATTGGTATAGAAACACCAATGACACTTGATAAACATGAACAGCACCTTTACATTCAAAGTGATTTGATTCTACCTATTTCTGTTGGTGAGAAAAAAGAATACATTTTACGTGATTTCATTCATGATAAAGACGCTTCATATGGAATAGTCGAGAAGATGTTTGAATCTATTTTCTATCATCCCGTCGTCAAACAAACTATACCCTCTATTGCTATCAAAATTACCAATGGTTTACAAGAGTGCATCCATGTGAAAGATACTAAATCCTTCGTAACTTTAGTGTTTCGGAAAACAAAGTGAAGTCTTTATACAACATTTATTGAAATATGTACATGAATGTGAAGCAATAGACTTTATACAACATCCACTGAAAATATATACATGAGCACACTTCAATAAACATTGCTATATACAAAAAGTCTTTTTACATCGTGAAGGGTGGAAATATACAGGGATAGGAAAAATGTCTTTCAGTGGAAAAGTCATCACATGGGGAATGTACAGATGTGGACACATATTCACAAGGAAAAACAATCTCATGCGATACATAAAACAACAATGTTTATCTACAGAAATCAACATCAAAATACTAAGTTAAGGATGATTATGCTAAGACGTCTCCTGAATGTGGTAGTGTGGGTTTAATTCTTTTGGGTGGTGGTATGTTTGTGTCAGGATGTCCATGTGGAAGAGATATGTTGTGTTCTAACCAGCACCTCTTATCCTCCCATGCTGAAAGCGCCCGTTTCCTAAAAGTATGAGTTTTGATCTCATGCGACTTAGATTTTAAGATTGTCATATTGACAAACGTTATATTTTTATTTCTATAGGCTCCCTTGAAATTTTTATGTTTTCATGTTAGAGACCAATGATCTTGATATGCCTTTAGCGCGCTTAATGCTATCATCACTATCCTTTAATTTCATAGAATACATTTTAGGGCGGAGGAGAATCATTTCAGCTATCTCCTTCCCTGCTGTCTCATCCTTAAAACAACCAAGTTTGGCCTTATTTTTGATGGAGTATAGTGGATGATCAGTAGGATAATTTGATGTATCAAAATATCTTTCTAAAGATTTTCCTACTTCATTAAAATTTAAATCTTTTTGAGTGGTAATACCTAAGAAGAAACTATCTGTGTCACCACCCAACAAACGAACCTCTTTTACGAGAGGACACGGTTTTAGTATTTTATAGAAGAGTTGATACATTTCAAGCTTGGAGTAATCTAGTACAGCTTGACCAATATAGATGGGTTTGCACAACTCAACTTCAGATTTTATCATTTTAACACCTATAAGGTCCTCATCGATAATGTCTCTATCGATGAATAGAGGTGATGAGGTCAATTTGTGATACTTTTGATCATCATTAACTAGTTTGTAGTTTACGCGCTTTCTAACATCCTCCATCGTCTTACCAAATAGACTGTTGTTCTTATATTTATAAAAATCTTTTTCAAAATTATTTTGGGCTAGTGCACGTTTCTGGCTGTTGCTATCAATATATGGTTTGAGGAAGGCTTTCTGTCTAAATTTAATAATGCGGTGAACTCTTTTTAAAATCATTCCCATTTCTAAATAAAATTTTAAGATGCTAAAGTGGACTAGATAGTTTTCCTTATCATACTGGGTGAGTAAAAGTTTGCGGCAAGGCTTATAGTCGGGTTGACCGCATGATTCTAAATCTTTATGAAATTGTTTCATAAAGTCGGAAAACATATCTTTACTCACTTCACCTGATTCGGGTGCGAGTGGAAAATCTACGGTTTTATGTTTAATATTATTTGGATAGATTAGATCTATCTCAAAATAATATCCCCAATCACCTTCATCTGGTATTGCTAGTATGTTAGAAGGGTTGGAGAAATGCTGAATTTCACTATCATCTAACCAGCTAAACTCAGAGTGAGGGAGTGGTTTGGATAGTGAACTACCATATAAATTATTTTGGTCATAATACTTAAGATGAGTCTGATCATTACCTACTGTTTCAGATTTTAACCTATGTTTATTTACAAATGTGAGACCACCGCGAATTCCTCGCTCAAATAAATTATACATCTCTGGATCTTGTAAGAGATGAATGGTCTCACCAGTCATTTTAAAAGCAGACTTAAATGACATGGCTGGCAGACTGACAAAGTGGACGGGATCTAACTTATCTTCTTCTAATGCCACTCGTCGAAACTCCTGAAATACATCAGCCAGCAAAAATACATCTAACTTAAGGTAGGCAATCATATATTCACCAAATGTATGGCAGTCAAATTTTATCCATGCATCTTGTGCATGATCATAATCTTCAGTCTTACATTCTGCGCCGGTCAAATCATTTTTAAATTTATCTATGGGCGGAAGAGAAGTCTCGCCGAGTTTACTAATCGCATCAAAATATGCATATGGAAAGACTCCTTTCCGTGTGATGACTTCATCGGTTAGATTTGGATATTGTTTCTTAAGATTTTGTGTTAGTGGAAGAGACTTTAGATTTTGCACAAGAAAGGCCAGTGATGCAGTCATAAATTGGTAGGAATCTAAAAATTTTATATCAAAATAGACCGTCTTATTTTCTTTAGTTCTATCGACAGGCACTTTTGCTGTCATGGCCATAAACTTCTCTCTCGTTTGTGCTATTACATCAAGCTTCCACTCTTTCATTTGACCTAAACCTCCTTTTATTATCATATGGCTATCGTAGCCCTTGAAATTATGGAAAATGACGGGTAATGTACGCCGTTTCATCCTAAGTGAAAAATTGCATTTTGAACAGAGTGCGTTTCTAAATTTACCAGTGATGTGATCATGGTCGCGCACTTTCTTAATCTTATCATCGTCAAATGTTTTCCTTCACCTGGGGCAAGCGTTGCAACTATCAAATTTTGCTTGATCATCTGCTGTCATATGCAATGATCTGCGATAGAGTTCACCATCATACTTTTGTTGAAATTTTACAGCCTGTTCGAGGAATTGTAGGAATTGTAAATACAATCCTCACCTTGCCAGACGCGCATTTTATTTTGCCTACTCCTAAAGTGATCATGCCATACTTCATAGCAGGAAATGGCTGCTGGTCGATGGATGTTATCATCGATATAACATTCGATGTCAGCATAGATGACACGAAGAGGACTTAGTTCATCACCATTCTCTCTATATGAAAACTCCTTATCTTTGGGCATGCGCTCCATTTGTAGTTTACCTCGCTTACACCATTCGTAATGAGTTTCAAATTTAGTTTTCCTCCTAAAGTGGCGAATACATCTGTCGCAGTAATAAAACTCTCTACTAGAGTTTTCTAAGTGGTGGTATAAGCGAGAGATTTTGGGAATACCGCAGTAGTGCCATTCCTCACTATCATCCTGTTTTACTAATAACAGGTTTACCGTACGTTCATAACAACTCGAACGCGAGTTGTAGCGCACACCCTTCAATCCCTTTTCCCAAACATGGAGAACTATTTTGATGTTGTTCAATTTTTCAAATTTTTCTATATCTTTAATTTTCATATCGTCACTATTACAGTCATCGAAGTTTAATTCATTCTCCCACTGTTGATACTTACTCTTGCGGTATCGGCTATTCTGCACATCATTATAGTGGAGAATGGAGAGGACGGCATACTTAAAACATTGCGATTCGCAATCTACAGAAATGACTGCTGCTTTATTTCTTAAATTTTTCGGAAGTTTAAAGGAGCCTCGACCACTATGATTTCCTAATAAACTGATTTTAATCATGGCGGTCTCAATACCATCAAAAACGAGTCCACTATCACGCTCGTTAAATTTATCTATATTTAATTTTAACCCTTGGATATGAAAATTTATCCAAGACTCACAGTCTACAACTTCGGTTGCAGGAGAGGAGGGTATGTAAAACTCCAACCTCTCTATTATTTGTCCAGTATGGTGGTCGATTTTTACATATTTTATTTTAAGATAGATGAGCGCCTTCATTCTAAAATTGTCTAAATTGTTGAAGAGCGCTTCTATCAATGATGAATTTTGATGAAACCATTCCTCAAAGTTAGCAATGGTTTCTGAGGAGTCCATCTGGTAGTTCCTCACTAAATTATTTATGGACACTTCAGTGAGTCGGATAGAGGAGGTACCGTTGGTGTAGGTATCGTTCGTGTGTGTATGTTGAAGTCTGTGCGAAGATAGTTCAAAACGTGTCTCGAAAGACTGAATGCATAAATCGCAAGAAAAGGAGACATCGTTAACAGAATCATCCCTACCTTCGGAGATTGATGCCGGCTTAGGTCTACAAACACCTCGCTTGATGTGTCGGATGAGATCACGCTTCCTCGTGAAGATGTGTCCACAGTCAGCACATTGCCGATCGTCGCATTCCCGCGACAATGTTGATATGGAATCGCACGAGATGGAACTGGTATCACCTGAAAGAGAAATCATTCTTTCATCTCTGTTCAAGTCTCAGTGTATTGTTACAACCTACCTTGACTCAACAACTCTAAACTTTCCTCGAGAAGGGAGGGTGTTGGTGATGAAGTTGATGCCAGAAATTGAGGAAGATGCTATTAGCCACACGTTTGAGGGAGATGAGTGAAGAAATTTTCAACTTACCATTTGAACGAAATTATGTTTAAGCTTGATACTTCAACAAGATAGAGACTTCACTCAAATTTGGAATTCACTTGTACGCCTCAAATATAGAATTCGCCAGAGAACACTTCACTTATACGTCTCAAGGACAGAGTGAAATGACACGAATGTCACTTTGCATATATACTTTCATATTCATCATTCATTGGCTGTTCATTCTGATTGGTCGCTTGTTGATACTTAAGAATTAGAAAACATTTCAAAGTCATTATTCACAGTCAACATGACAAGCCCTCCGACAACACCAAACACAAAATTCTCTTCTCCATGCTCAACACCAAAGGCGCTCGTTACACCAAACGCTCCAACGAAGGGGAAGGTAGAGAAGGTGTACCGACTGGACAATATCAGGAAGTTATCATTACCAGCGGACGAGGAAGAGGAGAGTGTATGTGAGAAGGAGTGTCCCGACTTAACAGGCGTGAGGTGGAAGTATCTCCAGTACGATACTGACGATGTGATGGAGATCACCAGCACGAAATTCCTCCACCAATTATGGGAGTGGTACACCCCTAACTCCCAGCCACGAACTATGGCAGAGTGGGAGTATATTGATAAAGTGAGGCTCGCAGTGGAAGAACGATTAAAGCAACTGAACTGTTTTTGTTATCTATGTGAAGCCAGACTCTGGGACGATATTGACGATGAAGACCTTTTGAAATACATGCCATAATAAATTTTTATTTCATATTATCTTTGCTTTCATACTGACTTACTTGAACGGGACTTCAGTGGATGATTTAACCATGTATACTTTTTCATTTGGAAATAGTAGCACGCTTAGTCTAACTTGTAAATCTTATAACATTTCATATGGGCGATGATGGTAGATGAAATAGTATTAAATAAAATTAAGATAGCTTACATGATTCTGGGATAGCAATCGACTGCGATCCATGTGTAAAGAGCTTGTTAGACTACGGATGGGCTTAAGTGGATGATTTAACCATGTATACTTTTTCATTTGGAAATAGTAGCACGCTTAGTCTAACTTGTAAATCTTATAACATTTCATATGGACGATGATGGTAGATGAAATAGTGTTAAATAAAAATTAAGATAGCTTACACTTCTGATACAGGGATAGCAATCGACTGCGATCCATATGTAAAGAACTTGTTAGACTACGGAAGAGAGAAGTGTGTTATGTTGCGTGTGGCGCGTGAGTGTCCTCCCATTTCATTCCATTCATCAATTCATCTCATTGATAGAGACAGGTAGAACTCATGGTTCTCATAACGTATGCAATGGAAAGTTTTAGGCAACCTTCGACAGTTGGCTAAATGTCGCCCTGGCGCGAATGCATACTACGTTGAGACAGAGGCAATCACTTGCAAACATGACGCAGAGAGGTTTAACAAGATTGACCATTGCCGAATGTCCCTTGCGGTATACATAGCTACGGGTTTCACCGCCGTCCTATACAGGAACGCCCGTCGAAAGGAAGTATTACACCGAACTTCATTTGCAACGTTCAAGTTGACTGATAGCAGATTCAACTTAATGATAGTATTCGCCAGTCCGAAGACTGCCCAGGGCAAACCGCGTGGAGGTTCTATCATGCCTTGCCCCATGGTGGCCCTTAAGAGAGCCGATGGTTCGTTCTCGTCGTATCTGAAAATAGAAGGAAAAATAGATGAAAATATATTCAAGTGATAGAGATGATCATAACTTACCATAAGAGAAATTTAGCCGGTTCGCGACCCCTTCGATGGTGATGGTTGAGGTAAGTATTTGGCCGGCAGTTTCCGCTTCCGGTGGTGCAGCTCCTTTATTTCGCCATCATGCGTTATGGAGACATGGAGACAGCGTATGTCTGGCATTGCCCCTTCGTAGCACTCAAAGGAACAATCTAACTCCTCTTTCTGAATCAGAATATCATCAACAATTCTGCTAGAAGTAATGGGAAGGTGAAGTGTTGTTCGCTTCTCCTTCATAGTGGCGTTTCTAGCCTCAACCAGACTCAATTTTGTCTGCTCAAGTTGAAGTTGGAGCGTCTCTTCCTTGGTCCTCAAACTTTTAATGAGTTTCACCTGCTCATCTACCCGCTTCTTGCTGGTGATTGCTCTCTGTTGGTAGGGCTCTAGGTTTTTTACCTGTGTCTTTAAACTACGTATTTCCGACACTTGGGCTTTGAGGCTGAAATTTTCATCCCTGAGCGCAGCGCACTCATTCTTATATCGGTTGAGTTCGTCTTTTATCTTCCTTACAGCAAATTCCTGACTGACTTTTGCGATCTCACTGTCTTTACACCACTGCTCAGTCTGTTTTTTAATCCCCTTTGTTGTTTTGGGGGAGGAGTGAAGTATTGGCTTCTTGATAGCTTTGTTTGTGACGACTACTTCCTCAGATTCACTATCATCGTTTTCATCATTGCCTGCTGCACTGTGATCGGACCCTATGATTGACTGTATCGCTTTATCTAGATCCGTTTCTACATCGTTGAGTATTGGCTTCTCGACAGCTTTGTTTGTGGCGACTCCTTCATGAGATTCAATATCAACGTTTTTATCATTGCCTGCTGCACTGTGATCGGACCCTATGATTGACTGTATCACTTTATCTAGATCCGTTTCTACATCGTCGGATGTTTCGTTGAAGTATCTGACTATCATTTTGCCAACGTCCGATGTCGTGTAATTGGCAACCTTTGTGGTTGGACATGCTAAGTGAGTAGTGTAAAATTCCTCATTCTGCTTGCCTTTGGTAAATTTTAAGCAATGAATACAGCCAGATATTACAGCTAATTCTTTATGCTCATTGGGAGCATCCTTATATTTATTCAAATGGCGCTTGAACTCAGCACCCCTCTTTATTTCACCACATAGACACTTCTTGATCAAAAATTTTGAGTTGCCTCCCATTTTGTAACTTATGTATCTGTAAAGGAAGGATGAAATAGAATGAAACAGGCGACATTGGCAGTCATTCTTATAATCATACAGCTAAATTGTGAGATTGGTGGAAAGTGTCGAACCTTTGAATCCGTTACAGGCATTACTCAGAGGGGATCTTATCCCAACTCCAAGGCCTCGGCCCACAAATCCAACCTCCCGCGGACAGAGCGTGCGTCATATCACTGTGTTGGTATCCGGACCCCGATTTTGACATAAAAATCAGTGGATTGTTTACAAAGGTTGCAAATTCCAAGCCGATGCTTGCCTCCCACAACTTTATAAATGTCTTAGTTGAATTTAGAAGGTTTGAAAACCCCGAAAATTGCCAAAAATAGCGAATTTAAATTTTTCAACTTTTTAGCACTACTTATGAAATTTTATAAGTAGTCTGTCACTTAGGGCAGGTCAATAGCGACCGAACCTTTTTTGAATCAAGTCAAACGGACTTGTAGAAGCAAAGTTACAAGCCTTTAAAGTTTTGGAGTCTTTTATGGCCTGGAGACGAAGGCCATCTCCTGGCTAACCTCTAAGTCTGACGGCTTAGCTGATATCAGCAATGAAATTTTCTAAGTCGGTTTCTTACAGAAACTCGGAATTTGGAATGTCCGAAGCTATCATCGGAGTTCAGAGAGATGACTTACCGTTGACAATCTCTCGTCTTAATGAAAAGTCTCCGTCGGTTCCCAGCTTATATAGTGTGTGGCGATCAGCTGATGACGTAATACCCATCATCCAAACACTAAAAATCCCGTCTATCTCCGGTTCTAGTGCTCCGATTGAGCTGGAAATACACCATTTCCATGTAGAATTTGACGCTGAATCCGAATCTGGCCTCCGTTTTCCCATCCGATGCTTCGTTTTGGCTCTACAGTAGGCAGCCATCGCAAAAATTCTAACTCGTTTTTCCGAAAAATGTTGAAAATTTTTCTCGCCGATTGACTTGAAACTCTCCGATTGACATGAAACTCACCATAGAGATAAAGAATTTCACGCTGATTCCAAATCTGAAATCCGTTTTCCAATCCGATGCTTCGTTTTGAAGCTAGAGCCCAAAACGTCCCAAATTCTAACTCTGTCGTTTTTCGCCAATGTCCCAAAATCTTAAATGGCGTCTCACATCTAAACGAAGACAGATAGGAACAAGACGATTCTTTCAGTGAATTTGTCTCACTCTTAGCTTTCAAACGAGCTATGGCACGACAAAATCCGTCCACTGGAAGCCAAAATCGAAGCAAGCTGTCCAGAGGGGGGGGGAGTCAGCGAAAATTTTTTCTCTCCGATGGCGTTCAAATTCACCATACCGATGCAGAATTTCACGCGGAATCCGAATCTGGCCTCCGTTTTCTCATCGGATGCTTCGTTTGGGTGCTACAGACCAAAACGTCCCAAATTTTAACTCTGCCAAAATTTTGAAGAAACATTTTTTCTCGCCGATTGACTTCAAATTCACCATACCGATGCGGAATTTTACGCTGATGACGAATCTAAAGTCCGTTTCACCATTCCACCACGCCAACCTAGACGGTCGCCCACGTCAACCTAGGTGGTCGGCCACGTCAACCCATACGAGACCAACACATCCGAGTCTCACACTCTGTCGTTTTCGAGGGGGGGGGGGAGGTGGAGGGGGGGGAGTCAGCGAACATGTTGTGAACGTGAACCAACCTGGCCGGCACACCACGACAGACCACAACCTCTGTCGTTCCAGAGGGGGAGGGGGAGGGGAGGGGGAGGGGAGGGGGAGGGGGCGCGCCGGTCGAGTGTTTGTCACTTGCTTACTACTCACGTACATAAATTAACTACGAGCTGCTACCAATTAAGCAACTGATAAATAATAAGACTAAATTGACCCTACTTACTGGAAGATCGCATTACCGGCAACAAGATTTGGCCGATACTGATCGATCAGCAGTCGGCACAGGTTATGCGTGTGGAGGTGTCGGGCTCGATGCGTTTTAAATCTGAAAAAGCTTTGGTCACATCTCTGCGGGAAATTGAACTGCAGAATAACACTTGTCAAGAACATAAACACATTTATACTGGTAAAGCACTTACGAAAGCCCAATTCGCGCGAAGTCCACCTGAGAAGCTCACTTATGCGAGTACACTGTAAATCGCTCAATACCAATCACATACGAAGGATGCATACCAAAATACTTTTTTGGTATATTTCTGTGTTCTCTTGGTATATATTTGTATGCTTTTCGTATGTTGTTTCAAATGTGGTATGCTTTACATACTAAAACCATACCAGCACAATGTTAAAAGAAGGCATCAATCATGTCCAAAGTATGTTGATTTAAGGCCTTTTGTCAATAAAGATCACACTAATGTTACTACTGTTCTGTAAGTAGTGAGATAATGACATTCAAGTGTCATACTTTCAATAATGAATTCGATTTTAATACACGTAAGTCTAAGGCATTTCATGAATAATCAATAAGCATTCAACCATCAACAATTATGCATTATGTATATGATTTTGGTATATGTTTGTATGTAATTTTCGTATCCAGCGATTTACAGTGTAGGAAGCTAAATTGTGAAAACACAATTACCATAAACTCACTCGCAGAAAACCTACAAACCGGAAAAGTAATCCACAAACCGGATGACTACTTACCGGGGCACTCTCAAATAAACTTTCTACTGCCCTTTAATAAACATAAAATTGCGCATTTCACCAACACTAAAACTGTAGAACTATTAGAACTTTTCAATTTCAATAAAATTGATTACATAAATCCGAAGGCTCAAAATTTTTTGAAGGCTTTGTGGTAGTCGAACATTTTCTAATTTAGTTTTAGACTGATAGAATAAGTTAATTGTCAAACTGATAAATTGCGTGATAAAATAGAACACAACTGCTGTCAAGGGGCTCTGTAATTGCGAATTTCCTATTTCAGTGAACTGTTGCGCAGTAGGTCCTACGTGTACTTACCACTATTCCAAATACAGACAGATTCAAATGGCCTTTTAAAAGAAATTACAATATCCCTTTATAAAGTTAAATAAGAGATATTCAGGGACACTTTCTGAATGCTCCAATTCAAATACCTAATTTGTGCAATTTGAATTTTAAAAGGTGTGAGAAAAAATGCCTGTGGGGGAAAGAAAAGATGCATTTTTGAACGTAGCGAAAGTGGGTAAAAAAGTAAAACTTGATAGTGCATGTGATTTGAACTAAGGCCACCTTAGAGGATGATTTAAGACAATGACGGATAAGCTTGTTGAATAAATAAATAATTTTCGATCGCTACAAGTAGACCTATAAGAAGGCGTTCTTATATTCATATAGATAGCGGCCTTTTATGTTTTAGCTCAGAATAATGATCATTTTTAGACACCTGAATTATCACCAACTTGATTGTTGATAAGTGTTTACAGATCATATTCATCTTAATTTCGCATGCATGTATAAAAGTGCGCTGTTTGAGTAAAAGATGTCTTCAGTAAGCAATAGAATGGTCTTATCAATCTGATTACGGGTGTTAGTGGCACTAAATAGCATTCACCATAAGAGATTCTTCAGATACAGTGCACGCAGCATCAATATTAGACGCTGATAAGTACTTTGCAAGAAGTAAATCTGTAGCTGCATTGCTCTAATTTTAAACACATCTTATCAAGAGCTGCTCCGGAAATTGCATGCATTACAAAGATCAAAGTTTATAACGTTACATGCGACGCACGTGAGGTGTTGAACATTTTCACGTCCTACTTTCAAAGAATTTTCGATCAATGAATGTGTGAGAGAATCTGAAATGCGATTTACTTTGAAATGTTCAGGTTCGATTCAATCAACGGAAACCAGCTATCCTTCGCCGGAATGATTCATTGATTGAACATTACACACGCGCGAGTAAGCCTATCAACATTATGTTAACTCTCACGAATTCAAATTATTATGGAAGAAGTAATCATTTCCAATGCTGTTTTGATATCCTTCACTCTTGATGAGTGGGCACCGCTAGCGATCACTTCTGTTTCAATTGCCGTTGTGCCAGGCATGTAAATAGGTGCTGAATCTAGTGAATTGTAGTCATTACTAAAATTGTAGTGCTTTTATGCAGGGCTGCGGAGTCAACGATGCATTATTTTATCTTGGTATTCGGCAAATCGATCACTATCAGTAATAACATTACTATCGCTTGTGTATCCTGTTTGCTTACTTTGATCGAAGCTCTATGTAACAGTAATCAACTGAAAAATGAACCTATACTTAGCACAAATGAAAACGCACCACCTGTCAAATCCAGCTAATTCGAAGTAAATCGCTTCGATTGAATATGGAATGAAGGACGCACGCTAATTGACATAGATATCTGCACGACGGCGGTCTGGTGGTGGGATTGCGTAATTGTTCAGACTGAATTACTGAAGCAAGCATTATTATTACCGAATTACTTAGCAAGCATGTGTTCAAATTGAACTTCGATCATGAAGTATAAAATTAACGACTTATTATGGGAAATGACGGTTTTGTGAAAAATCTTAAGATGTCTGTCTTTTTTCTGTGTCAAATGTCTGATACCGAAAGATGGCGTGCTATTGGCATGCTTGACGCTGGAATGTCCCTTCGGGCAGTCGGACGACATTTCGGTCGTTCGCATACGACGATTGCCCGACTTCTCAAGAAAGCGAGAGCAAATGGTACCGTGGCACATGCTGGCGTTGGTGCATTTCGTCACACAACTGCCAGAGCTGACCGGCGATTGCTCAGAATGGTGCGAGGCAATCCCACACTCCCCGCAACTCTGCCACGACTGATGTGGGGCGAAAGAAGTCGCAGAGGCAACATCCTGAGCTCGGGCACCATAAGAAATCGGCTTCAAGAGCAAGGACTTCGCTCAAGGAAGATGCGCAAATGCCCCAGATTAACACCTGCGCATGTGGCACGAAGAGAGCGGTGGGCGATGCAACGAGTTCACTGGAGACTACCACAATGGAGACGCATCATCTTCACTGACGAAAGTCGGTTTCGTCTGTTCCGCAATGATGGCCGCATTCGTGTTTGGCGTGTGCCACGCCAAGAGATGCTGCAGCAACACGTCCAGCCTACTCATCAGCAACAGGGGCCATCCGTTCACGTGTGGGCAGGCATCACCCTGACGGGCAAGACCGAGCTGGTAGTGCTCAACACGAACGTGACTGGTGAGCGTTATGCTGAACTGCTGCAAACGCATCTTCTGCCATTTGCGACTCGAACATTCGGAGACGTGGCCAACTGGATCTTGCAAGATGATAACGCACCTTCGCATCGTGCATACAATGTGACGCAGCTGAAGGAAAACTTAGGGATACGGACTCTTCGCTGGCCATCAAGGTCGCCGGACATGAACCCGATCGAGCACGTGTAGGATTATCTGAAGCGCCAAATTCAGCAGCGGGACCCGCCTCCGCAAACACTGCGTGAATTACAAGAGACAGTGGTTGCAGTTTGGCAACAAATTCCTCAAAATTTTCTGAGACGGCTTGTCCTCAGAATGCCGCGACGAATCAGTGCCTTATTGACTGCTCGCGGAGGTTATACCCGCTATTAACTTGTACAAGTATAGATGTTATGTTTAATAATTTCTTTTCTTAATCACTAAAAGTTTGTCCTATTCATTTACATGTTATGTTTAATAATTTCTTTTCTTAATCACTAAAAGTTTGTCCTATTCATTTACATTAGCTGTCAATCATGTCATTAGACCCCTGACCGCCGTCGGGCCGTAGCACAGATATCTATGTCGGTTAGAATGCGTCCTCCATTCTTTATCAATCGTGTATAGCGATCAATTTGACGGATTTGACAGGTGGTGCGTTTTCAATTGTGCTAAGTGCACATGTACAGTCCACAGCGGAGACAAGGCCATATCGATCCTCTTCACACGGTGACTTCGTATGGCAGCAATCTTCAATAGCTTGTGAGATAGATATGGTGCTTTTAGGGGCTTCATGACAGAGTTATCAATCATTTTCACTTCATCCTATACAATTGTAGTTAATCTAATTGACCATGATTCAACTAAATTTCAGCAAGAGGTGGAGTTAGACTTAGGTGTGAGCGAAATGGAAGACGAAGAAAAGGTGAAGTTGTGATAACTTACCGTTAGTGATAATTTACTGGTAAAGTTATCGGTAAAGAGATCGGATATCAGAAATTTTCAGAAGTGATCTTACCTGCCCCGTCGAATTTAGCTCAAAATGATTCTACGTTCTCGAATGTCCCCAAATTTATTTTTACGAATGTAAATCGTGCCTTTGGAAAGATTGACTCTGTCTGTGCTACATTCATGTTTAGGGATCCGAATATATTTGCAGTCACAGAATCTTGGTTTGAACCAAACTTATCAGATGGCTACATTTCTTTGATTAACTGTTCGATTTTCCGTGATGATTGAAGTGATGGTAGAGTGGGTGGTGTAACCGTCTGGATAAAAAATACGGCTTTTGCTCATTGTCTCTCCATTTATGACCTATAGTATGGAACTAAGTGTTTTGGTTAATTTTGAATGAATATAGGATTTGTTTTGTGTGTGTACATTCCACCAAGCTCCGTAACTCGTCTTTCTTATGATGTTCTTGCATTTTTGTTTGATAACTTTGACGACATTTTGTCTAAAGACCCAACGCCGCTCCCCGACTCGTGCTCAACTTACCTCGGTCCGTTCATATTAACTCGCCACTTCGAGATCTTAACTGGCTATCCGTGAGACCTTGCATCGATCTACGCATTGCCATTAGGGCTGTCCACCGACTATCGACTAGTCGACTAGTCGACTATTACCCTGATTAGTCAACTACAATTTAGAATCCGACTAGTCACATTTCATGACACAAACCGATTTCTTGCTCAGTCATCACTACAGTGATTACTCGGCAGCCGTAGATTGTCAGCTCCTGCAGGCGCACGCTGCCGATCCTTTAATGTTTAACAGTATGAAGAGGAATGGATATCAATCTCCGGGATCGCTGTAATTGGTTGAATCGAACAATACTAATTTACTTTTCTACCAATTTGTTATAATTCATGAAATGAACTAATCTCTGACCATAGATTACTAGATGAAAGATTTAAGTGTAGCAAATGAAAACGGATGAAATTAGCACAGAGCAGAGTAGACATTAACATATCACAGTGGTGCATTTATGATTTCATCGACGATATGATCGTCAATTAAACACATTTGCATGATATGTCGAGTAAAAGCTTCCCCAACTTTTACTGAGATAGAAGACTTGTTTTCAAGCGCGAGATCTTTCGCCTATATTATACTTTAATTTTTATACTTTAATTTACTTTATAGAATTCACTATTTAAACAGATTATTAGTAAGCACAGCTAACATGGTTGTTAATATAGAATAACATCAGGTAAAGTATAACAATTGCAAACGACAAGAAAGTGAAGAATTAGGCCCCTATCTACAGAATTACAGTAAATAGGCCCAGTCAAATACTTAAGTGTAGAAATACGACTAGTCGACTACCTTTTACGCGATTAGTCGACTATAAAAAAACCGTAGATGGACAGCCCTAATTGCCATCCTTGCATATAAATGTCTCAACAATTGTGCTTCACCATACCTGTGTCAACTGATGGTCCCAACATCATCAGTGTCCAACCGCCGGCGTCTACGATCTGCTGCCAAGAACTCTGTCTGTATTCCACAACTTCGTCTAAAGACAGTCTCCAAGAAACATTTTTCTGCATCAGCCGCCCGAGTGTGGAATCGACTGCCCTTCTCAGTTATCTCCGCCGAGTCCCAACGTTCTTTTAAGAAAGCTGCGAAGAACTTCTTTATGACTGACACACCTTGAAGTATTATTTTATTTATTGTATTTTTATCAAACTTTTGTAAAGTGGCCTTGAAACACTTTGTGATAATGCTGCTGATAATAATATATCGTGATCAAATCAAATCGTGACTTAGTAATCAGCGCTGATTTCAATTGTTTAAATGCATCATACCTATTGAATACCTTTGATTTGATCAATATTGTAATGGAACTCACGAGGGCAATCCTTTCCTTGATCTGGTTTTGTTGTCGTCTCATTTCGCTGATCATTTTGAAGATGAAGTTGAACCCCAATCTCCTCATCGGACCATAAGACGATCCTGTGTACCCCTAAAATAACTCGGGTTTTCCCTGATAGATCGATTCACACAGTTTACGACCTTTGAGAATGAAATGTAGCAGATTTCCTGGAATGAATGCAGCTAATTTTACTGATTTATATGACATGTCATTGTCACTCGACGTCAAATGTAATATTTTTCAGGATATTGTTGAGTCATATTTCAAGGTTTCGGCACCTGTTTCACAAGTTGTTAGGACTGCATCGGATAAACCGTATGTTACTCCATTAAATAAGCTCCTCATTAACCAGCGTTGGGAAGCTCATCGACAAAAGGATTTTGAACGATATAATCACTTCAGGAGGAAAGTGGAGGCATTAATTATCACTCAAAAGAAGCGATGGGCTGCCAAAGCAAACGACAGTTCGAGAGATCTTTAGGGAGTTGTCAGATATGTCAATGGTAAAAAACGCATAATGAAGTCCGGATTAAATTCGTTACTCGGACAATACTTAACAATCAACATTGCAGTACAGCATATTAACGAAAGCCTTATCAGTTTGCAAGAGAGTCATACTTCACCACATTGTCTCTTTGACTTGAATGAGTGGAATCCGACGGTGAGCGGATTCAGTTTTTGTGCTTTGAAGTCCCTCAAGTCTAACAAAGCATCCGGTAAAGACAACATCCCTACGCTGTTATGCAAAAAAGATGTGGCCATTTTAGCATCACCCATTGCTCACATAATTAATGCTTCCATTTTGTCTCGTTCATTTCCATCTGCGTGGAAGTATGGCATCATAAATCCCGTGCCGAAGAATTACAAACCTTCAATTAACGACTTCCGCCCTATTAGTCCGGCAACTAGAACGAGTTTCTGCAGGGAACGAGGACGAAAGTGAGACTTTCGCAGAATTATATACAAGTACACCCTATGCCTACTTCGAATCGGCACGTCTGCCGAGTTCTAGTGAGTTGATCAAAGAAAAGCACATGCAAATCCCATGGGAAGCAAATTGCAGTTTTTTTTGGCTAAAATAAAATTTTGTATGCTTTCTCTGATTAAACGAAAAGTACTAAGCCCAGAGTCACAATTTTTGACATGGAATGTCTTCAGGTCATTTTGTTTCATTTTCATGCACCCTTGTTTATAAAGCTGAACACATTTAGATTTGGCGAACCTCTTATTGTCGGCAAGCAGAAACATTTTGAGCAACGTTATCCACATTCAACCACATTCTCACATGCATTGCCGATTAGATGCATGATAACAGCACATACATGTACATGCACATCATAGGAAATGATCATAGACATTCCATGTCAAAAATTATTACTCTTGGCTCAGTACTGTTCGTTTAATCAGAGAAAGCATACAAAATTTCATTTAAGCCAAAAAACTGCAATCTGCGTCCCATGGGATTTGGATGTGCTTTTCTTTGATCCTGTCTGACAAAATAGGAACTCACTAGAACTCGGCAGACGTGCCGATTCGAAGTAGGCATAAGGTGTACAAGGATTGGTTCTCTCAATCCCGTCAACTCATCAACTGTTATAATAAAATATATAGATGACTGAACATTCATAATTCCATCATATAGCCATTCCCGTATGAATCCTTATGCCGGACACAGAAATATGTTTACTTGGGCCTCCAGTACTGGTCTCCCTATCAACTTGGCCAAAGGTAAGGCAATATGATACCAAAGTACCCCAATACTATCCGGGATATCATTTGTGAATGAGATCACCATTTTAGTTGTCACTTTCACGGACACAAAGTGTTGTGTCAACTTCTGTATTCTCTACGCATCCTCCGTCCGTTCATTGATCAAGCATCTCTCATTAGTGTGTATAAGGAACTTATTTTGTCACGTATCAAATACTGCTCACATTTGATGGTAGGAATGACTTCGAAGAATAGCTTAATGCTAAACAAGATGCAAAACAGAGCTCATCTAATTATTTGTGAATCAAATTGTGCATGTTCTATCCTACCAAATGATGATAAATGATGATATCCTATATATATATACAGAGTCATGTGCTAAAATACACGCTTGCGGTTAATTATGGAAAAAAGGGCTTATGGGTACACTCTTACAAAGATAATATTCTCAGTGCAACCCATGGACAGACAGTACGATCAAGGTTGGGCAAAAGATTGGGTCGAAACCCAAAACCCAAGCCCAAGTTTCAATAGATGAATATAATCAAGTAAAGGAAGTGCATTCTTTGTATTTTGTGCATAAAGATTTGTTACATAAAGATTCTTCTATAGGCCAAAATTCCTATTGAGTCCAGGAGGAGTGTGGTACTAGTGGGAAACTATTTTTTATTGCAATAACTGTAATTAGTAGCGTAGCACCTGTATTACGTTATAAAGCATTCCTTTAATAATTTAACCTACACTGATAGACTGACTAGTTGAAGATCTTTGATTGATGTGATTGATTTACACATTGCTCATAACAGAGCAATTGTTTTCATTTTATGATTCAGAAATGTAAACAGACTTAATAAATATTATAGCTGTGTAGTGAGTGCACGATTAAACATTTTTAGAATACAAAATTGCAATGATTTCATGTTTGGATAAATGTCGGCTGTCGCGGACAGTTTAGGGTGCGAAGACAACTCGAAGATATACATACGGAGGACGTTCAAAAAGTTCGTGCCAAGACTAATTCAGTCCATTCAAGGAGTTGCTCGCGTTAGTCGCTATTGATGCAGTGTACTGACGTAATTGTAGATATCTCCATTGGCCTTGTAGCACTTGCTAAGGGTTCATTCACCGATTTCATGGTTTACTTCATGATTGATGAGTGCTGATCATTGATGCAATTGTTTACAACTCAATTGTCAAATGTTGTTGTTGATGCAATTGTGCAGCTAACTTTCATTTTCAATCATTGAGGAACAAAGAACAGTCGTTAAATTCTACGTTCGGCTTGGCAAAAGCATCGAGGAGCTATCGGCGGACCTAGTGCAGGTCTATGGAGATGAAGCAATGGCACCACGCACTGTAAGGAAGTGGGTCAAGCGATTCAAGGAGGGTCGAGAATCAACCGAAGATGATCACCGAGATGGTCGGCCATCAACATCCACGACACAAGACCAAGTCGATGAAGTGGAGCACATGGTCAGTGAGGATCCTAAGATCACTACTCGAGTTATCTCCAGAGCAACCAACATCAGTATGGGTTCCGTTGTCACTATTCTCCACGAACATCTGAACATGTCGAAAGTTAGTGCGAGATGGGTGCCGCGGCTATTGACTTCGCTACATCGCGAGACAAGAATCGAGCTATGCAATCACCTGATAAACATGTTCGACCGCAATCCGGAAGAGTTCGTTTCGAGAATTGTAACCGGTGATGAAACATGGCTATACGGTTACGATCCGGCCACCAAGCAAATGAGCATGGAATGGCGAGTCAAAGGAACATCTCCTCCGATAAAGCCTTTGATCGAGAAGTCCATCGGAACCAAAGTAATGGCCATTGTGTTCTACGACAAACAAGGTGTCATCCACATTGAATACCTAAATCAGGGAGAAACAGTGACCACATCCCGATACATAACTGCCCTCTCCAACTTGCGACAGTCTCTGAGACGGTTCAGACGGGGAAAGCTTTCTCGTGGAATCCTTTTTCACCATGACAATGCCCCCGCTCACAGAAGCCGTCAATGTGTCACAGCCCTCTCTCAGCATGGACTTGAAATCTTGCCTCATCCCCCATACAGTCCTGATTTATCCCCGTGTGATTTCCATCTATTCCCACAAATCAAACGACAACTGAAAGGCAGGCGATTCAAAGATGCCAGCGAATTGAAGACGGCCTTCGAGGATGCTCTCGCCGAGAAACCGATGGATTTCTTCGAGGGTGCGTTTCGAACATGGCGTCATCGAGCTGAAAAATGTGTAATGAAGAATGGAGACTATGTGGAAAAATGACTTTCCTTTCCATATTTCCGCTCTTAATAATATGGAATTATAGGCACAGTACATGTATATTGTTGAAATCAAAAATAAATGTTGATTTACACTTTTGGCACGAACTTTTTGAACATCCCTCGTATAATATGTGAAATATATCAAAATCCAACATGCACAATTGCAACAAAATATATGTAAGCTTACAGTAAATACGATATGTGCGAAGTTTCAATGCGTGGCGTTGTCAAGCCTGAAATAAAATAAGGTGGATGAATAGCCCAGCTGGTACTAAGGCCCACTTTCTAGATCTCGGAAACTACTTAACAAATTTAAGCGCAACAAAAAGGAAATGAAAATATATCTAATTTTAAGCAAGTGTCAGAAGTTTTATCGATTTTGGTCCAGTGGATCAGATTCTACAGCATCTCAAAAAAAGTACATTCAAATTTCTTCTTTGATCTCATATTTGCTCTTCATTTGTTCAAGGATTTCATGACACTAATAATTGGTGTAGATGAGCTCTTAACATGGAAAATTATCTCTGGCGTATCCTCTCTATGACCTTGTATAGTAGTTTGATTTTTGAGTTGGGAAAGGACGAAAAAACACTGATTATGAAATGACGTCAATGTAGGCAGTAAGGCCGATACAAAATGGTGGTAATAAGGCCCTGGCCTTGTTACCAACACACGCCGAATCAGCATCTCCTCAACTGTACTACGATGACCTACTAGTATTTATTCTCAGATATATTCACGGTTATTATACTCAGTGTGACTGTGTGATTCACGCTCATCATATGCACAGATAACGTTGATTGGACGACAGACGATGATCGGAGCAACTCTGTCAATCGAACTGCGAGAAAATCCAACGGAATTTTGCTCGTTACTAAGGTGACATCCACGGGGCAACATCAATAATGGACTTCAGAATACAGTACAAAGCGCGCAGATTACCTACTGTATATTCGCGCACAAGATGGGTGATCACTGATCAGTATAAATCACAAGGAACATGTCTTCTCATATTTCAGAATCTGCATCATCTCTGATTCCAGACATCGTGCAAGAGGCTGATACTCATGACATCAAGCTAATTTGCTTGCCTAGCAATACAACGCATGAGGTTCCACCAATAGACAGAAGTGTCTTCCGAGCGTTCGAACAGTATTGGGACCAAGAAGTAAGGGAATTCCTAAAGAATCATCCTGGTGAAAGAATTTCAGAGGAACGATTCGGAAAACTATTCAGTCCAGTGTGGAAAAAATCGGTGACCCCGAAAAACGTAATCAGTGGATTCCTTGCTGCATGTATCTTTCCATTCAACATCAATGCTATACTAGAAAGAGATTTCGCCCCAAATGACGTATCTTATATACCTATTCCTTCAGATTCTGTCTCTCAACTGCCTCATGAATCCGAGCATGAAGAAATTGTCATACCATCGAGATCAACTGTGGAGTGACCTTCAAGAACCTGATCCAACGACCGTGCCATCGACATCAACTGTTAGTGACCGTCAAGAACCTGATCCAACCACACCGATTGGAAGTCCTGTCAAATCACCAAATACACGGTTTCACAGTATAATCAGTACTCCGAAAATCCGACGAAAGTCAGATCCACGTAAACGTAAGGGTAGTCTTGCGTAAAAAGCACAACTGTTTACCAAAGAACTTTTTACTAAAGCAACACTTTTTTACTTTAAGCAAACACCTGTTCTATCCAAGAAACAAAACAACAGGCAAGCTTAGTTGTAGAAAAGCTGATGAAGCTGCAATGAATCGTGATATTGCAAAATTTGTGAGGAGGATGAAAAGTTAGATATTTGGCAGTGTATAGCATGTGATGACTGGGTGCACGAAGTTTATGTTGGTTTAAGTCATGGAAGTGACGAAGATGGGTTCCCATTTGCTTGCCCTGACTGTTCCAATGTGTTAGCCTATAAAATCTGTGTTTATGATTGATAATATAATAGAGAGATTATATCTATTTGGTTACCAAATACATGGTTTTGCCATCAGTAATTATTTTTTCCTTTTGTTGAAAATATCTTTTGCTTTTCAATAAAAGTGTATGTATTTCAATGAACAATTTTGGTTTTTCTTTTTTACATAGGAACATAACTTAAGTCCTAACTCTGAATTACAGGAACATATTAGATCTAACCTCATTATTTGCGTACCAGAAGGCTACTGGTAATATAATCCATCGTATATAGCCAAATGTTAGAAATGACTGATAAGCTGCGTAAATTCAAGACATTAAATAAAAACAAAAGTGAGCATTATTACCTACACGTGTCGGTAATAAGGTCCACTCGGTGATTTTTCATCTTTTCACTCGTACACCAGAAGTTCTGCAATAATCGACATGAACTACTCACACATATCAACTATACCAGAAATAGATAATTTGAATATGAATTCTTAGTATTCCATCAATAAATCAAGACTATATAGCTTTAAGTCTGCTAGGTGGGCCTTATTCACCTCACCCACCTTAGTTAATTATCACAAGTATTTCATTTTTGAAATATTCTGTGCATTGAGTGGAATTCTGATAAAAAATCAGAGATTTGTGTTTTTGTCATGTACAGTTCTCCTAAGATTCAAATCAAAACATTAATTTTTGTAACTCGATTTACATATATGCAGCATTAACAGAAGACCCAAGTTTTGTATCACTTAACCAAGGTCGACCCAAAACCCAGCTTGAAAGTACTGTTGCGAAATATTACATGTTCAAGAACCATGTCTGTAACAGGGTAAATAACTCATTTTCATAAGTACATGCGTTTAAAACCAATTTACAAGTATGGTTTTAAAAGAAGTTTTAAAATATTGTTGTAAATAATGCATTGCGTAAAAGCATATTTTTGTCCCCTTGGCAATTTAACTATTTAATTGATAATTGCGGTAATCATGCCTGAGAAGGCATCAATATTCCATTACTGACTATCAAATCCATATAAGCACAAAGAGGCATTTATAAAACTACGAAAATGTCATCAAAGTCCATTAGTCTGTATCAGTAAATCTTACATCGAATTATCGATCAATTATTATTTGAACATATTTAAGAAAAACAAGAAGCATGTATTCAAACATGAAATGCTTTTTAAATAAATATCATGTTGACAGTCCTCTTTGTTTTTTCTAGTCCTTTTCGGGTATTCTGAGAGAATAGTGAAAATGTTCTACATAACCACTTTATCAAAATCGAAAACAAGAATGTGTATCAAAAATGTGAAGCAATGTGTCCACAACATGATGTATTACAATGATTATTTGTTTCTGGCAATCCACGAGGCGTAATTTGAGGTACGGGTGTAGACAGAAGGAATTCCAACTTGACCACATGGGACCTTTCCGTAGCTGACAATTCCGACTTGAACCCATCGTGAGCCACTTCGGCACACCAATGGACCACCACTGTCTCCCTTGCAACAATTGATTGATGATTGACCACCAGCGCAGATATTGGCTGGATTGTTACGTACTCGGCTGAATGATCGGGCACATTCAGTGTTGGTAATCATCTGAAAGAGAAAACGGATTCTTTGATTAGTATGTATAAGCCCTCAGTTTGGTCTAAATTCAGCTTGTCTAAATTATGAAACAGCTAGAAATCGCAAAGATTTCAGAGTGCCAGTTCGCCTGGGCATTGAATAGAAATATGTCCTCAGACTTGAACATTTTAAGCACAAAAATTTTATTAAAGTTTTCAAGTCTGAGGACATCTTTCTATTCAATGCCCAGGCGAACTGGCACTCTGCAATTTTTATGTTTATCAGCAGCACGGCAAAGCCAAGAAAACAAACGCAAACTCAGAGAGGCTCGTTCTGCAGTCATTCAGTTTGATCAGCCATTATAGATATTTTAAGCTAGTTTAGGCCATTCTGAGCCGCAAAACGCAAAGCGAAACGCAGCGTCTACGACTGCAAAAGTATTTTCGTATGTAAATGGTTCATGAAATGATGTCACTGCAAATAAGCTACAACCGAAACCTTTTCCACAGTTATAGCAGTGACAAGCTGCCGATAATCTCGCTAAAGCATGGGCCTACATAATAGATGGAAAACTTTTTATTTAATCACCAGCGGTCATAAGTGCATTCTAAGCCCGGAGGCACACACGATAAGTCATAAGTTATAAGCCATAAGACCTATCTATGACTTATGACTTATTCTGTATGCCTCCGGTCTGATGAGATGGCTATCTATCAATAGGCTTTTGCTTTCACTACTTCTGGAAGCACGATGACAGCTGATTGCTTCGCTTATAGGAACCTGCACTCGCTACATTCTAATCTATCACTATCACTATTCAGTGTATATCCAAAATCCAAAGTATGCAATGAAATACAATATCTTTGGGTTCAGCAATTAAGAGGTTGACTACTTTTTCCTAATGCCAATTCAAGTTAAACATTTGTGCTCAACATAAACCATCATGGGTCAGTAGTCTTCAATATCTTGACATTCGAGGTCCTCACTTCAGATCCTTTTATGAAGTTGACCCCAAAGTGTCGCCTAGGTATTATTAATATGACAAACTTCGCAAATCTGATCGAGGGTCAAAAGCGAATCGAGGGTTGCGTTGACTTAAACTTCCGTCTATTGCATAGTTGATTTCACAAGTTACCAACAAAGAACATTCATCGATGGCTTGTGTGTACATCGCGCAAATGCTGGACCAGAACTCTAGTGATAAGATTTTTCTACTTATTTCATTATTCGCAGATACTTGATTTGCCTGCACCTGGGTTACTGATTATGCGGTATTCAGTATTTGTTGACAGTTAAACATTTCCACCAGAAATATCTATAGTCAGAGTTATTATTTTAATTTTGACCGGATTCTGCAGTTACTAAATTGATGCTTTAAAGCGGTGATCATGACAGAATCATAGCAGCTCCAATACATCGAATCACACAAAATTTAGTGGTTTATGACTTCGTACTGATTGTACATATAAATTGAAAATATTTGACATCTATCGTTTAAAATCGATCGAAAATACAGAAAATCAGCGTCGCCGCTTCCTATTAATTTCATGTAATACTAATGTTAACTTTGATAGCATCGATTTTGAACAATAAGTTGAGAAATGCATGATAAGTTGCAAGTTTCATAAACTTTTGATGACATAAATTTTGAATGTCTCAGTCTACCATTTGCCGCATAATGAACTCAGTAGACGATCCATGTACGCCATGCCGTGCAAGAGCGAAAAACATTTCCTTGCATTTTGCATTTCACAACTTAGGAGTTGAAAAAATCAAAGTTTTTCATGCTACGCGCTTGTCACGGTCACAAATATTTGTATACAGTTCTTGTAACAACTAACATGTGTCGTCCTTATCCTGCATTTCCAATATGACACGCCTTAATTTCTAAATCTGTACATGTACACATCGGTACCGACGTCAACACTCAATGGGAAATTTACAAAAATTTATTTGCAGACACTATAAGCTACGGATTAATTGAAGTGAAGTAGCTAATGCTGCAATGTGCTACTGAATAATAGAATTCTGCCATTTGCATTGCTATGTATGCTTACCGAGTGGGTATTCACATAATGAATGAAATATATACAATTTAAATTTTAAATAGCTGTAGTACATGTAATTGAAATTGTGTGAAATGCATTTAAATAAACAATTCATTTCTGCTGTTTTTAAATATAAGATCTAGATGAATTTACTTATTATTGATTAAACCTACAAGCTGAATTTACAGTTTATTATTTTAATCTACTATCAATGGGTCCTCTGCGAATGCGTAAATTATACGATTTCTCGTAACGTAGTCTCTCAAGGTCGAGGTAGTTTTGCGACTTTGAAGACAGGTAAGCTTTCAAAATCATTGCTATACAACTAAATTGGGTTAGGATACTTTTCCAGTTGACGTAATTAGTCTAATTATTGCGGCAGATACTCAAAATATTGTGCTATCATAATTCGTGTTAAGCAGTATATATATAAATGATAATGGCTTGATATCCGTTGATGCCTTTTGATCACATAATGTCACAAAAGTCCCATCGTTGAAGCTGATTGTGATCAAACTGAGGAGGTGCTTTCCATCTTATTGTCTACTTTGAGTAATAATAATTGAAATACGACTCACAATGTGTGCGGTGCCAACCATTTCATTTAATAGAATATTTCGCTATTACCTTGGAAAAAGGATAAGTGCGGTAAATATTAAGATAAATTACAAATGATGCTACTTCGCGAGTTGTTTCTACGCTGCAATTTTATTTATATTCCCAACATTCCCATTACTTTTTCCTTTGAATGAGAATGGATAACTGCAATGCATATCAAAGTGATTTATAAATTTTCTGGTTTTTCTATGCGAATTCATCAGATCAATCAATTCATGTTGCTAATACACTGCAAACTTTAATCGACCAAATATCTGCAAAACGTTTGCCATCTGCCAATGTTGTAGCATTGACAGATTCTGTCTGCAAAAGGTTTTTCATACCCTTAACTTGAAAACTTTGATATCATATAGGGCCTATCCTTCGAATGCGTGGCTACTCTTATACGATGGAGTTGATCAGAATATGCGACTGAGTTTCACCATAGAAATCATCTCAATTTATTTTAATGATCTGCAGTGAATGCTCAAGCTTTTTATACTGAAAGATGTGATATTTAAAACTTGTAAACTTGTAAACTCAAACAAGTTATTTTTGTAAACTTCCAGATTCCCGGCCAATTTGTGAAGCATCAGAAATGCAAGTTTTGATGAATTATTTAGAGATGAAATGAATTACTTAAATTGCGAAGAAAAAGCTCGCCGCATTGACAATTTTATATACTAAAATATTCACGCTAATACTATTGAAATTGGTGTAGATTAACAGAATTCTAACGAATCTGGAAAGAACATGTATTTGCCCAATGCTTGGATTTACAGGATACATGTTCCACACCCGTATGTTTGCTTCTATCTTCAACATCGTGTATTCGTGCGATGATTAAAGAAGGTAAATTTTGAATGTTTCCTGTAAACTGCAGTGTACGATGTCTCTCTTTCACTTAGGCACGAAAATTCTGTGCATGTTGGTGTCTAAAGTTTTTCACACGAACATTGTAACGAAAGAGGAATTACTTTCAAACAACTGAATAGCAGAACAATCATAATTCGATCCAATTTCGAGAATGATTTCAAAGCATAAATTTCAATGATATTCACTTCCTTAGTCGCACAGTATAATATGGCATTTTTCTGCAGTAAAATTCATCATTGCAAAAAGAAGATTTGATGGCTATTAACCGTTTGAGCCCCGAGGCCAAATCCTTTAGTTGCGAACTTTTGATGCCTTGTAACAAAGAGGCTCTAAAACTTGCTTTAGTTTGTAACTTTTAATTTTGCGACGTTGCGCTTACAAAACTTACCTCAACAGCTCCCTTCAGAAGACGGCTTGATCCTCGGTTTCCAGCGGTATCGATTGCTCCCCATCCAGCAACATAGCAGAGGTCTCCAGCATCACTGGGTTCAATTCCTTGTGATGGCAGACTGACAACATTGACCCAAGTATTCAAATTGACTGAAGACGATAATTTCAACAGTGCAATGTCGTCGCCATTGACGAAGGCATTCTGTGAATTGTAATCTTCGTGGAGGATGACTCGTCTGACGGAGACAGAAACTTCAAGACCTGAATCCCGGTTCAGCTCCAATTCTCCCAAGACTACTCGAAGACCAAAAGTGCTGCTGAATCCGTAGAAACAATGAGCAGCAGTCAGGATGGTATCGGAATCAATAAGAGATCCTCCACAGAAGTGACGACCATATCTTTGCAATGAAACGATGTATGGATACTCACCTTGTCGGGCACTGGTACCAGAAATGATTCTCAGGTCTCTGGCTTGAGTCAAGCCAAAAAGGAATACTAAAGCCAATATGAATTTCATTGTTATGTGATTTCACTTTAACCGGTTTCAAATATATAGATATTATCGGAAGTTCTTACGTCATATTTTAGAGGCTCATGGAAATATCCCTGCTGTTCCTGTCCTGTGGGTGGTTTGAACAGAAAAGGTAATTCTTATCAGTTTAAAGGGCGCGAAATCCCTGATCCCGCAATGAGAACCGCGATGTGTGTTTGAATATTACCAAAGGTTAAGTAATTCATTGCAGATTACTAATACCGACTACTCTTGCTAAAAGCAATAATAAACTTGAAATTCACTCTGAAGTGATGACTATCTGTCAAAAGATCAAGTTTACTCTATGTTAACATTGAGCATGTTTGATGCAACTCACATCTAGTTGGTGCGAAGAAAAACACAACATGAGGAAAAATATCTGCGTGTTCAATTACTATCACTTAAGGAAGCTTTGAATAGACCTAAAAATAAGGACTCTTTGTTGCGTACACTCGTGTAAAAACTGCACGCTATAATAAAAGTTCACTTGACTATAAAGCCGTTAAAATACGGGTATTTGATAAAATGAATGTAATCTTATACAAGACGCACGAGACTAATCAGCAAGATGACAGACTACCTTCAAGTGCACGTCTCGTTTCGGATTTTTTTATACGTTGCAGCCACTGGGCCGACGCCCAAGGGGTGCATCACAAAGCTCATTTAAAAAAGTAATATTGACTAAAACCACAGCCACTAACGATGTCAAACAGCTCAATTTCGGTCGATGAAAAATTGCTAGCATTATAAGTATGAGAATAATATGCACCACCAAAGTTAGGAGTGAGGTCAAGATGACATCAATTTAAGATAGTAATCCTGCACCTTGTCAGAATGATATCATTCAAAATGAAAGCCTACATGCATTAATTGGTGCTTTTCATGAGCTGATGTTGTAATTGATGCACGCTTCTTTCATTACGTGAAAGAATGATGATAAGTGGTGTGCGAGGCAATCTGACCAGTTTCTTCCCGAGAGCAAGAACTTGATAATTTCGACGGCTAAGTGATAAGTTGTTTGATTATTTGAATCACATCTGGCATATTGAAAAGACAGCGACTGGTATACATTCTTTTCAAAAATAATTGAGCAAATCAAATTTTATTCTATTGATATCACATGTTTAGTAGAAATAATAGTGATGTTTCTTTTGATAAAAGGAATAAATTACAAACCTTTTGACATCTACATGAATAAATTCCAACTCACTCTCTTTGAAATTGTTGCTAAAAGGAAAAACGGAAATTTTTCCCTGAACTGCTGCCGAGCGAAACTATCGAAGACGCAACCATTTTCTCACATATTGCTTCTTTAACTAATAATTTGGTGCTTTTTACTTCAGCGGCATTTTGGCATTGTTGACTTTGTGATTTCTAATTTTCATTAACAGATGTGTGACACTCCTCGTCTCTCTGAAATTAAAAATACATCGATGATTCAATTTCCTGCGCGCTGTGGCATGAATGAAATTCTATAGTACAATTATTTTATTTTTGAATGCTACTTACAATTTGACAGTAAATCATAAGATACGTCTTTAGGTAAGGTAGATAAAAATACTTAAATTTTCTATATTCAATTTACAGTCCGTTTCCTAATTCGTTGCACAACCCGAAAAGCTCTTTTATCTCTTGCTTATTCTCATCAAATTTGACCGTAAGCTGCTTAAGTTTATGTAATTGATTACTGAACTTATTCACTTGGTCAGTCGAAACACTTGCTTGGTTTAGGAAACAGTGTGGTGTGCCTAACTAAATGAAGTAATTAGTGATTAGAAATATTATTCATGATCATATCATAGCTGATCATGTCAAACTGCCCCTGCTTCCTGTCATCACTGAATGATTTGCTAAAAGTCTTGTCGATTCACTTATCGGGCGCAGCAACTACGACGTCAAGACATTCCAATTGTTTGTGAACAGGTGGTGTGTGTCAGTCTGACGGCAAGCCTGTGTGTGCGAGCAGATCAAGAATTCGAAATCCTGACCACTTCAATTTTCACCAAAAGAATTTTCTGTTTTGCGTAGTTTAGTCAGCAGGCATCGGTAAATGAATTGACCAAAAATTCACACTTTATGTCTGCTGACCACAACTGACCAGACACAACCTATTTGTTTAATCGCTTTGCGAAATCGAAGTACTAAACACATCTTTTCACATGGTATAAAGTTTATTGAAATTAAGCATCTTCATCAATGAAAAATCATGTCAGACTTTTTTAGCAGCATTTTTTCGGTAAAACTTATCTATACTGCATCTTTTTGTACATTCAACGAATCTTAAAATCTTTACATCATGATGAAGCTGATTGATAGCTCACACTGTCTGTCAGTTTTCATTAAAAAATTCTGTCATCTTCATGTTTAAATCCTGCATCAAAGAAAACGCTCAATTTTCTTTCAGAAGGCCTACTGATCACAACTGATCACTTAAGTAAGTGAAATGTATGCCAAAATAATCTATGGAACACAATGTTTCATATGGTATATCGTTTATTAAAATTGAACCAGGACTTCAACACGAAAATTACATTTGAAAATAGGTTAACTTTTTTTGTGCAGTTATTTATGAAGCGGTCTGTATACAGGTACTATAATCGAAATAAGTTCACTGCACGATTTCAGCATCACTGAGGAGATGAGGAATATGAGAGGCGCGACTAATATGGGTACTCTGAGGGTTTTTCAGACACATTTTTTACAAAAGTAATTCTTTTCGTCCCGGAACAATTCACGGGGCAAGAAGAGCGTATCAGCCAGCTCTTAAAGAAAAGAATGGAGGTTCTAGGATTCATTAGAAAAAAATTAGAAGCGATTTTGTAAAAAGGCATCAAAATACACATTTATCACTTGGTGGTACCTCGAATACTTTGGCCTTTGACTATGTACGACGTGGCTATGACGACTGTGGAAACGATGCAAAGGAAAATGGCAGTATGGATTAGGAAATGGCTGGGTGTTCCAAGGACTCTATCCCAAGCGGCACTCTTCAGCAATGAATGCAAATTGTCATTGCCAACGGAATCGCTAGTAACGGAGTTCAAGGTCAACAAGGTCAGAGTGTTGGAAATGCTAAAATCTTACGACAGGTTGTTGGTATGGTGGCTGGCAAAGAAAGAAATGGTGGTCAAAGGCTAGGTGGCAGCCAGTAGTCGGAGCGTGGATGAGATGGGAAGAAGCCACATGCCAGCGTATGTCATGGAAGGATTTATTGGTTCTTGATTCGGGCGACCTATGATTTGCTACCTACTCCAGCCGATGTGAATGTGGGTGTCCTAACAGACTCAGTGGTGGGATGTACACAGGGTACTAAAGTGATCCCCGAAAGTTCGCCGGAAAGATGGGGAAGGTTGGACTCATTTGAGTATCGCGACCGCGGATTCGTGGGACGCATTCCTTTGGAATGTTTCGAATATTTTTTTTTTTAGCCTCATACCACGGGGAAAAATAGGTACTGACTTGGGGTTATATGGGTTTTGTGGAGTTGGACTTATAAATGATGTTTGCCAACGGCATTATCGCTTCCAATACATGATTGTTGATCAAGACAAGAGATTAAAATGGACCATTGCAATAAAAAAGGTCATAAACTGAAAAGTTATGAATCATCATTTTATTCGATTTTGCACTTGACACTAACTATTAAGCGTAAAACTTTATTATTGTAATATTCTGCCTGACAGAAAATTCATCATCATTATCATTACTAATGTCAGCTACTAATGTCTACTTACCAATGTCTGGTAAGTCGATTTTACTCCCAAACAAATTTCAATGTGCCCTCTAGCATAGCCATAATGAAGATATTGTTCATACTTTCACGCTGGATCAACGTTTGGATAAGTTTAAACATCGTATAATTGCAAAATTTGCTGTCTTTTTGACATAAGTCGAACTCATGATGAAGCACGAAGATGAATTCGCAAAATGAGTGGTTATTAGAATGATTCGCTGTGGACGTAGCGCATGCGCAATGATTGTGAAGAATTGGATGCATCGTATAGGCTATCTGTTTGGAATTGGTGGCCGCGTTAGTGTGAAGAAAGAAAAGTTGCAAGACAGTAAGAAACAGCAAGGCCAAAGAAAACAAATAGAGTCATAGATCTAAAGCTGATGATTGCAGCGAAGAAATATCGGTATCAGAGCCTTTCGCATCTAGCAATAGGCTGAAAATCTGCTGCTGGTATCAACAGTTGCGCCAGAACTGCATGCTGACGTTTGACAGAAGCGGGATTTAAGTCTCACAGACATGTACTCTCTCAATAACTTTTTGAAATTTAATGAATTTAGACGATCGCTTTCCCGCATGGAACTTGTTATAGGTCTCAAACACAAGCGAAAATGATTAGAATGGTGCGAGCAAATTTAAACACTTTGGGTGCGAGTGACATTCTAAATGGAGCGCTGATGAGTGGCATCGCGTGATGTGGACAAGTAATCACGATTCACCCTCGATTTACACGACCGACAAGTTTATGCTCACAGCCGGTTTGGTGAGAGATATACAGTTTGCTGCATTTCAGAACATGATAGATTCAGCGGTGGTAGAGTCATGATTTCGGCCGGTATTTAGCACGGTGGACGAGTCAAGGCTGTCATTGTCATTAGGGCACCTTGGATGTCTAATGTTATCTCTCGGAGATTGTGACTCAGGGATGCGGAGTCCTATCATTTTGATAGGACTCCGACTCCGACTCCGGGGGTTGATGACTCCGACTCCGGGTGGCAAGTATATGAAGCCCAATTTCTTGAAAAACAAACCGGCAACTTACATCATAGATCATTATAGGCTTAGCCTAACCTATTTTTACTTATCATTGCTGCATCAATTATCAATCATTCTCAATGAAAGTTGATCAAATGTCGCTTTAAGTTGGATGCATACCTCCTCTCATCTTTTTGATGTGTCCTTCACATGGTTTTTCTCCAGTCTCTACCAGGCAGGAAAATCCCACATCTTTCTCCAAAAAATATGAGTACACTTTCGATTTTGATATGCGCTTTAGAGGAACCATCACATACACGATTAATGAGAGGGTGAGAGTTAATGTTCTCATGCAAACTAGCATTTTATTTTTGTCTCTGATCTGACCTTTGTCGCGTAGGTGTGATCGAGGCTAGGAATGCTTGTCTTCTCTACTAAATCACCGAGTGAAAAGACAATCCTGTTTTTCACTATCACAGCTCATTCCCTCAAGTATTACAAGCTTTTCATGCACTGCTGTCTCTGTACCTTTGTTTGACGGAGAAAGTTGACATCAAGACAGTGACAGCTATGCATGAGGATAAATAATTTTTTTTTGTTATATTTCGGGTCTAGTTATAGGCCGGAGTCCGGAGTCCTATCATTTGATAGGACTCCGATTCCGACTCCAGCAAAAATGATAGGACTCCGGGACTCCGACTCCACATCCCTGTAATTTGACTCCTTTGTTATTCAAACGTTATAGCCGCACCATCTCATCATCCAAGATGACATGTGCAGCTGCACAAAACACATCAGTCAGATGACAGCAGCTCAGCAATTCTGATGGCCTTCACGTTGTCCTGATCTTTCACCAATAGAGCTAGCGTGTGATGACCTTATAAGGGCGAAAAACTCGCATCCACATTCTCCTACCAATCTCGAATAACTTTCCAAAAGATTGGTTGATGAGCAATAAGAATGCATTGAGCAAGAGAGATCCGATGAACTGTGCGAACAATAGAATTTGAGCTTGCGTTAATGCTAGGGCGGTCATGCAGGTTGCTAGGGATGTGTGAAATGAATATTTATCATTTCAAGTAATAGTTTCGATGCTACTGAATTGAAGAAAATAATGGTCCCTATAATTCTAAGTGTTAAGATATTTTTGTCACGCAGTGTATTATTATTAACACGCAATTGATGATTGTGTCTCAGTTCGATGTTCTATTTAATTTTTATACGACATTGCAGATACGATTCAGTCTTTGTTGTTCTTTGGGATGTCACGCTTGCTGCATAGTCTACGTAAAAATAGTCATATGCGTAGAGGAAGTATATGTAGGTAGACTCAAAAAGTATCTGTATACAGTGAAAATTTTTATATGAAAAGATTCAGTTTTTGTGGAGATTACGTTCCTCCAGTCCAAAAAATTATTTGAGCAGTTTTGAAAAAGCTAATTTTTTGCCAATTCAAATGACGCCCCTTTATAAATAGTATGAACCAAGTTGGATATCAAAAGGAATGAATATTTGCTAACAAGCATCGCAACTAAGCGGAATTATATGCTGATGATCAAGGAAATCTAATAAACGGCATTATAATGGAAGTCTTCATGAGCAAGTCGAGATCTTATTGTGCTGTCGTGGCGGAAGTTTCATGTTTTTAATTCAATTTCATCGTCATGAATTTATGATTCACCAAATTTATGCTTCACTTCTTGAATCTGAATGATGATGTGGACCCATTCACATCTTTCAAAGTTAATTGAGATCATTGTCTTTGATTCTGCTATTTTGCTCTACACTGTAAATCGCTCAATACCAATCACATACGAAGGATGCATAACAAAATTTTTTTTGGTATATTTCTGTATTCTCTTGGTATATATTTGCATGCTTTTCGTATGTTATTTCAAATGTGGTATGCTTTACATACTAAAGCCATACCAGCACAATATTAAAAGAAAGCATCAATGATGTCTGATATATACTGATTTAAGGCCTTTTGTCAATAAAGATCACACTAATGTTACTACTGTTCTGTAAGTAGTGAGATAATGACATTCAAGAGTCATACTTTCAATACTGAATTCGACTTTAATACACTGTAAATCGCTCAATACCAATCACATACGAAGGAAGCATACCAAAATATTTCTTGGTATATTTCTGTATTCTCTTGGTATATATTTGTATGCTTTTCGTATGCTTTTTCAAATGTGGTATGCTTTACATACTAAAGCCATACCAGCACAATGTTAAAAGAAAGCATAAATCAAGTCCAAAGTATGTTGATTTAAGGACTTTTGTCAATAAAGATCACACTAATGTTACTACTGTTCTGTAAGTAGTTAGATAATGACATTCAAGAGTGATACTTTTAATGCTGAATTCGATTTTAATACACGTAAGTCTAAGGCATTTCATGAATAGTCAATAAGTATTCAACCATCAACAATTATGTATCATGTAATTTTGAAATAAGGCATATTACCAATCCGAAGTAAAAACACATTATAATTCATTAAACGCAAAAATAGTTATGTTTGAGATATATAAGTCAACATGATTGCACGAAAGATAGCGTTTGAATGAATTGACGTTAATCAACTTGGCCCATAAAGTAGAGCTAACTAAACGTCCTGTAAATGTTGCTACACATGTAGCATCGACCGCGTAGTCGTGGAACATAAAATTCACAATTGATCTAACGTACTCAAATATCACTCTATCAAACAAAAAATATTCACCACTTGTACTACCGAAAAAAGTTATTTGACAGTAGTATGTAATACATACATTTTTTTGCTATGTGACTTAAAGCTGCACATACCAAATGGATAACAGAGTCATACGAAAAATGATGAATTTCCATCGGGTCTCGTATATAAAACATACCAACAATTCGTATTTCAGTGTAAAACAGCCAATCACAGATAGAATAGTTCGTATCGCTACATACCAATCACATACCAATCACATACGAAGGTAAATGAGATTTGGCATGAAAAACATACCAGATCTCTGTAAACATACGAGAATCTCGTATCAGATGTTAGTTTCAAATTGTATGTAATTTTGGTATATGTTTGTATGCAATTTTCGTATCCAGCGATTTACAGTGTACACGTAAGTCTAAGGCATTTCATGAACAATCAATAAGTATTTAAACATCAACAATTATGTATCATGTAATTTTGAAATAAAGCATATTATCAATCCGAAATAGAAACACATTATAATTCATGAACGCAAAAACAGTTCTGTTTGAGATATATAAGTGAACATGACTGCACGAAAGATATCGTTTGAATGAACTGATGTTTATCAACTTGGCTCATAAAGTAGAGCTAAGTAAACGTCCTGTCAATGTTGCTAGACAAGTAGCAACGACGACAATCTCGTGGAGCATATAATTCACAATAAATCCAATCTACTTAAATATCACTATATCAAACAACAAATATTCGCGACTGGTATTACTGAAAAAAGGCATTTGACAGTAGTATGTAATATTAATATTTTTTTGCTATGTGACTTAAAGCTCTTCATACGAAGCACATACCAGAGGCATACGAATAATGATGAATTTGCATGGGTTTCGTATATAAAACATATCAAGAACTCGTATTTCATCGTAAACCAGCCAATCACAGATAGAATAGTTCGTATCGCTGCATACCAATCACATGAGAAAGTAAGTGAGATTTCTTATGAAAAACATGCCAGATCTCTGTAAACATACGAGAATCTCGTATCATATGTTAATTTCAAATTGTATGTGATTTTGGTATATGTTTGTACGTAATTTTCGTATCCAGCGATTTACAGTGTACCAGTGGCAGGTTGTTTATGAAATGATCACACTTAAGAAGATTCTCTTGAGGTTGAACATGAAAGCAATAGCAGGTCATCGAGTTGCTAATCAAACAAACCTTACCTCTCCAAGGTTGTCATGACACGGACGATCTGTAAAATACTATCATTTCCTTCTGCATTATACTATCATGATCAGTCAATTCCGTTGTATTCTTCAAAACTGCATAAATGTTCATATTTCACATTTGGAAACACTTTCAACTGTATCCCCCTTGAATTCATCTAGTAAAATCGAAAGTGTATACACATTGGGGATTTAATAAATGCTGAGTTACCACTCTACATAACATACATGCTCGATGGTTTCATGCTTACTTTAGAAATAACTACATCCATAATGGAAATATAGGGATAATCATGAGTTGCAGGGAATTATAGTAGAAAATGGACTAAGTTCGGTCTGGAAAATTCGATTGACTAATATCTAAACTTACAATTTTAGGTAGTGCATGCATGATATCAGGGTTTCTCGCAACTTCATCCTCATGTAGAACATTCACCAGGCCTTCTATTATGGATCTAGTCTCAGGCTTAGTAAGTGCCAGTTAATCACCTAAACAGAATTTTTATCTATAAGCCTATAGGCACTCGTAGAATATTTTACGTAAATAGGTTATTAAATTGATTGATTTCCCCTTAAACTTACATGTAAGTCATAAATTATTTTTGAAAGTCTACTCAATTTATATTGGTCCTTTTCGTAGACTTATTTCGACACATGTATGAACTGTTCATAAGACTATACTGGACCTGCTGTCAATCTCTGAAAACTAAATCAAACAAACCAAGACTTCTGAAATGCTTGCCAATCTTGAAACAATGGAACACGCATCAAAAAACACGAAATCTTCACAAACATTTATCAAGCGCAAGACCAATAAGGTAATCTGTGGTAAAAGCATGAGGTACTTGTATTTCCTTAGACTCTATGCCTCCCTCAAAAGTATTCATCACTGGTAGATATCGCATCACAAAAATGGCCTTTAGCCTGCTAGAAGACATTCTAGCTTCTCTCTTGCGCAATGCAGATCTGCTCCATCGTCATCTTTCTAAGCTTAATCGATGTTATGTTTTTGATTTTCTTCTGAAGGACTTGTACCTAGTGGTGAAATGACTCTTCCTCTTTCCTCAAACTTTGATCAAAAAGCTCTCAATAGAAGCGCTTATAATATATACCGAACTTTCATAATCAATTTCTGATGACGTAGACCTACTGGCGCATGTTTCTTATGCAATCCAGTTAACCGAGTTTTGGTGGAATATTTTGCCGAGTTTTACTGGATGTAAAGTTACAACCGAGTTTAACTTAATTTGGTTAATTTCCGGCAAACTGGGTTAACTGAGCCATAGAGTAGATATATTATGTAGAGTGGTAACTCAGCATTTATTAAATCCCCAATGTGTATACACTTTCGATTTTACTACATGAATTCAAGGGGATACAGTTGAAAGTGTTTCCAAATGTGTAATATGCACATTTATGCAGTTTTGAAGAATACAACGGAATTGACTGATCATGATAGTATAATGCAGAAGGAAATGATAGTATTTTACAGATCGTCCGTGTCATGACAACTTTGGAGAGGTAAGGTTTGTTTGATTAGTGTTGTGTTATCTTGCGGACCCACTATACTGGCTCTATAAATAAGGCTTAGTATCAATTACGTATCGCATAGAACAAGACAAGTGGCGTACCGGACAAGTTGTGTCAGAGTGATCTATTAGTCACCATTTATATGAGGCACTACAGCTCATGAACATAAATCTGAAATCAATCAGCAACTAAAGAAAAGATAATAGTCAATACTCAAATGCATCATAGATATTCAATGCCTAACTCGTCATTGAATCAATAGATGAGTGGTTATTGAATGATTGGGTTCAGCCAATCAGAGCACGAGCTGGTCAATAATGACTTTCGGTTCTAGACAATGGCATACACGACAATTACAACTCGATGACCTGCTATTGCTTTCATGTTCAACCTCAAGAGAATCTTCTTAAGCGCGATCATTTCATAAGCAATCTGCCACTGGTAGAGCAAAATAACAGAATCAAAGTCAATGATCTCAATTAACTTTGAAAGATGTGAATGGGTCCACATCATCATTCAGATTCAAGACGTGAAGCATAAATTTAGTGAATCACAAATTCATGACGATGAAAATTGAATTAAAAACATGAAACTTCCGCCACGACAGCCCAATAAGATCTCGACTTGCTCATGAAGACTTCCATTATAATGCCGTTTATTAGATTTCCTTGATCATCAGCATATAATTCCGCTTAGTTGCGATGCTTGTTAGCAAATATTCATTCCTTTTGATATCCAACTTGGTTCATACTATTTATAAAGGGGCGTCATATGAATTGGCATAAATTTAGCTTTTTCAAAACTGATCAAATAATTTTTTGTACTGGAGGAACGTAATCTCCACAAAAACTGAATCTTTTCATATAAAAATTTTCACTGTATACAGATACTTTTTGAGTCGATACTCTACCTACATATATTTACTCTATGAACTGAGTTTTGACTGAGATTCTTGAAAAACTCAGTTGACGACACTGGATCAATCCTACGAATGCATTGTGATAAATCGGCCGCATCAAAATATAGGACAATTGGAATCCTTTAGTTCCGTTAGACTTTTCACAAAAAGTCAAGCAGATAGTTCGACAAGATTGTGAAATCGAGCGATAAGATCGAGTTTGTATATAAGTAGATGACATATTGTGATGTCTTCCGCAGCCAGCCGGATTATAAAGATCAGATGCTTGTTTTTCCTAAGGACATCTCCTGATATTCTTGTGAACGACATTTTGCTTCTCCTAACCACAACTGACTGACTGAAGCCAAGTTGAGAGGCTCTAACGTTTTAGTAATATTTCATTTTGCATATATGTTGATTTTGACTATTACAATAGTGCTCTTAAACACAAAGTTTATTTTTTCCAATTCTAAGTGAACATACAGACCTATGCGGTGCATTTTTCAATGAATTTGCAATAGGACTAGCTAAAAGCGCTTTTTAAATATTCCCATGAAAACTTCATTTCACGATTTCAAAAATCTTCAAAATGATTTCAAAATTTCATTGATTGGATTTTCATTCATTCAATATTTTGAATTCAATATACGTGTAAAATACCACAATTCAGTTACATAGGATATACAGATGTAAAGCAGGTGGAAAATTCATATCAACATGACTCTCAATTAATGGCAAACTCATGAATATTTTCAAGTTTAGAATAATTAAGTAGCATTTATAGAAGGGGTTTAAGATAATTGTGAGATATTTCAATGCTTTTCTTATGAGAATCAGTAGAAAGGTCGTCTTAGTGATTCACTTCGAGAGGGTCCCTATTGGTCACCATGAACTAGGAAAAAAATAAAAATATCGTGAATCATGACTATTTTGATTGAAAATGTTATGCTCTCACTTTTTCACCGAAAATGTTTGTATGTTTGGTAGTTTCAGAATCGTTGCGATGGAAGGAGTGGGAATATGTAGGTTTCATTCAAATATGCTCAATAGTTCTATTTCAAACTTTTTCAGCATCTTTTCTCATTGCCGCTAAAGTACACAAACATATAAGGTAAACAATCGGCAGTCACTGAGAGGGATTAAAGACATACCTTCGCTAATTGTTTTGTTTCGAGTCTTCGTTCACCTTTACATGGTGTTTGTGTACACACTCACAAAAGTAACGGTATAATAACGGCTGCACAACGGTAGTATCCGTTAGATGCTAGAAGAATAACGTTAGTACATGACGGAATGGTGTTAGATTAATATACCTAACGCCAAATTATCCTAACGGATTTTAGAATTTACAAATAACGTTATCAAATAATAACGCTAATGATAATTAAAATAGCGTTATGAAATAATAGGTTTTCAAATGTTTAATAACGTTATCAAATTGGCTTTAGTGATGTTTTGAAGTTTTAATTGTCATCGTTGTTGAAAGTTTCTACATATATATAGGCCTAGACATGTTATTTTTTTTCGTTTAAGAATATAACGACATGATCGCATTCATGATGTTCCCGGTGAAAAAAATCGTCGGCGATGCCTCGTCAATTAGTAGGGCAGTGTCGGCTGTCAACCGTGTCGGCGCACCGAGTGAATGCCGACACAGGAGTTGTCGGTACCCATCGGCTAGGTGACGGCTGCGCCGACATGATGATTAGAAAATTGGGAAGTATCGGCATGTTCTCCCTATATGCCGACAGTAGCTATAGCCGGACCAATATTATCAAATCTCGTCCACTCCAATTCGTATGATCTATATAACTTAAACACTGCTGTGATTTACAACAGAAAGACTCCTGCTGCGTTCGAGGAGCATAGTCAGCACATTCTGCTTCTTTGCAAGTGGCACAGATGAAAGACAAAAAGGCAACCTCTTGCAAAAAGGATTACAGAATTCCTCATACCAGATATCAGGACCACATTTCCGACAGCATGTGGTAAGTTAAGATATCAATACATGTCTACATATAGCGGCAGATATGGGTCAACAGTTCTGTCTCCGTTCCTTGTATTTTCTTTTTGAGTGATTCAAAATGTAGATAGAATTACATGGAAATTCACAGAACATCCTGACAAAAAGAAAAACGCATGTTAATGTATTAGATGTGTATACAATCCTACATTAACACAGCCTGATTTTAATCGGTGCATTAATCTGTTGCACATTCTTCGCTGCAGCGCAGAAAATGTTGCTAGTACTCTAACGCAACGAGAAAGCAAATTAAAGGAAAAAATTCTTTCGAAAGTTGAAAATCCTGCTCAGAACACATTGTTGCGTTGTTTTCAGTAGCCGTTTATCTGTCTGTTTTCGCTTTCTCCGAACGACCGTGAATTAGGGTAATTCCTTTTGAAAGAGGAATAGAGCTTCTTCCAACCTTCTATTTCTAACCATTGTCGGATGTCTAGAGCACCGGGATATGCAACTCCTAAAGTCCTGGTCACACTGGGTCAACGCATGCAGAACGCACGCAGAACGCATGGAAAAATTGAGCTGTGCGTTGTCGCACGCATTCATTCGTTGTGCATGCGTCCAGTGCGTTCAACACACGCGCTCGTGCGCTCAGCGCGCCGTGGCTGTTCGTCGTGTGCGTCGAGAGTTTTGAGCATGTTCAAAATTGTTCGACGCACAACACGCATGAAGCCGTGCGCTAGAAGGACGCTGCAAGGACGCTAGACATGCGTCGAGAGTGCTGGCTGATCGCCAAGCACTCGCAGTGGATGCGCAGCGTAGAAATGAAGATATAAATATGGCCTGTAGTCGCTTTGATGAGCTACATGTTGATTGACTATGGATAATTCGGACAGGATGCAAGAACTTGCGGCTATTCGTCATCATCAGAACCTCATGAATCTTGCACTTCACCATGTCCGCAGAATAAAGGGAAGCAGACCAAGAAAACGTCGAAGACATTGGGTCCGACCATGGATCGGCAGGAGACGACAATTTGGCCTGTATGATCAGTTGCTTGTCGAATTGCGTAATGAAGATCAAGACTCATTCAAGAACTTCATGCGTATGCCCCCTAGCATGTTTGACGAAATTTTACAGAGAGTGGGATCAAAAATTGATAAAGAATCGACCACCTTCCGAGAAGCTCTTGATCCTGGTTTGAAACTCGCTATTACACTTCGGCATCTCGCTTCAGGAACAAAGTATCGCTCAATGTCCTACGGGTGGAGAGTTCCGCACAACACAATATCCATTCTCATCCCAGAAGTGTTTCAGGCTATCATTGATGAGTACAAAGATAAAGTGATGAAGTGTCCATCATCTCCGGTAGAATGGCGAGCTATTTCTGAACAATTCATGAAGAGATGGAACTTCCCTCACACTTGTGGTGCTCTTGATGGCAAGCATGTGGAATGCAAGTGTCCCCCTAAAAGCGGGTCTCTCTTCTACAATTACAAGGGATACTATTCCATTGTGCTGTTGGCTCTTGTTGATGCAGACTATAAGTTCATCTGGGCAGACATCGGTGGAATGGGATCAGTGTCAGACGCCCAAATCTACAATGCCTCCGAACTGAAGAAATATGTTGAAGATGGTTGCATTGGTTTCCCTGATCCTGATCCGCTACCGAACGACGATGTGTGTGTTCCATACTTCATCGTCGGAGACGATGCCTTCGCTCTTCGACCCAACATGATGAAACCGTATGCATTGCGTGGTATGACGCGGTCGGAACGCATCTTCAATTATCGACTCTCCAGGGCCAGGCGGGTGGTAGAAAATGCATTCGGAATTCTAGCCAACCGCTTTCAAATTCTCTTGAGCACAATGCAGCAGCATCCCGCGACAGTTAAGCGCATTGTCACTACGTGTATAATTCTCCACAATTTGATGCGCATCCGTTATCCATCAATGCAGAATCAGCAACTTGACAGTGCCGAAAATCAAGATCGTGTATTCATTCCGGGTGCGTGGAGAAATGGCGCAAATCTACAGGACATCCGCATAGTCGCTGGTAACAACACAGCAAACAAGGAGGGAAAGAAGTTGAGGAATCTCATCAAGCATTGGATCGTCTCTGAAGCCGGTGCAGTGCCGTGGCAAAATAGAATGATCTAGAAGGTAGAACAATATTCTTCGAAAAATGCAGAGGCTTTTATAGGTTGGATACTTTTGACAGCATATGCATGTTACTCATTCTACTGAAAAATCAATGTTTTCTCGGTGTTATCTGCGGAATGGAAGAGATAATGAGCATTAATAATCAGTTTTCAAATAACAAGTTTAATTGGAGTTTGTCAGGATAATATTCACATACTACTAACTGGGCTAAATGTGCATGGCAGTACAAGAATACAAGCAGACGCTCATCGAATGCTCCTGTATCTATACGCCTGATTAAATTATGCATGTAATTAGTCCTGTAATTATAATCAGATTCAAATTATACATGTGACTTCAAGTCTCAGCTCGAAATTGAATGGTGAACAGCATAACTAAATTGAAATATTATTTTGTCTTGTGGCCTGCAGGTTCATAGGCTACTACTAATTATGAAATATGATAAATGGTCGACGGTATTATGAAAAGGCTTTGATTCACTTTGTCGAAGCAAGTGTGGAAAAATCAAGAAATTTTGATGGAAATTCTATTACAGTTGTTACGAAAAATCAACGCAACATATTTCATTGCACATAGCCATCTTCAGGTGAACATATAGAACTAAGGAATGAAATCAAACTGATAAACATTATGGCTCAAATTCTGAATTCGCATAATCTATTTCATAGAGAGATGAAACTCAGGAGATATCCTCAGAGCAGAGTTCTGGAGTCCATCCAAGCCTCCCCAATCACCCAACCACCCAACCACATGAGGCATCTATGTAAAGTGGAAATCGCTCATTGAATTACATCCTTCTCTGTTGTTGATGGTGGCTCTATGTTTCCGCATCAGGATGGATTCTTTTATCCATTGATTAAAGCATCATCATTCGCCGATCCTTGGTTGGGGAGGCTTAGATAGACTCTATCGAACTCAGCTCTGATGATATTTCCTGAGCTTCACCTATCTAAGTAATATATTTTGCATGTTCATAATTTGAACCATGATGTCTATCAGCCTGATTTCATTCCTTAATTCTATGTGTTTGCCTGAAGATGACTATGTGCAAAGCTTAGTTGAAATATATTGTGTTGATTCTTCTAAACAATCATACGTATAGAATTTCCATCAACATTCCTTGATTTTTCCACACTTGCTTTAGCAATCGACGGGAGCATGTTGTTAAATAGAAAGATAAAAAAGAAACTCTCACAGTTGCGTTCGATATGTAAGTAAGTTAAAGAAATTAAAAATTAAATGCTTGTGTCACTCAACTCTTTATGCAATTACTCGAACCATGGTTTACTACATTACTGGATTTGACACTGAGAAGAAAAGATCACGCCAATCTGCAGTAGTGGCCGAAAAAGATCTCTGCATTAACAGCGCTAACACTGTCACATTGCTTGCAGAACTTGATACTAGAAATAGGATGTAGAATGTAGTATACAGTGAGATGCGTTGTCAATTTCAACATAAGTAGGAAATTATGAATTGACCGTATTTTTAGCATGTGCTTCGACAGTTTATTCCAATTATTTAATCCAACAATTTATTCAAATTAATCAATGCAGCCCTGGTTTGGATAAAAGAAAAAGGACATGTTGTCATGTAATCTTTTTATCTGGGATGTGATGCCCTTACACTACATGTAAGTTGTCAACATAAATTCTCAAACAATCTCAACATTGCTTGGAACATTTGGAGTGTTCAATCCTGAACTTTGAGTCACGTTGGAACTGTTAAAAAGCTCGGTGAATCCAGAAGGTCCCAGCGTAGCTGACAGAGAAGCGTTATTGACATTCACTGCACCACTGTCCATGTTGAGAAGTGAATTGTGCGGCTGAACTTGTTGGTCGTAGATCTGTTGACAAATCTGTGGCGAAGACATGCTGCCAGAAGCATACTTGTCCATCCATTGCCTCCACGCGTTTGTAGGAGAAGATGACCAAAAGGGTTGAGGTTGAAAGGGGAAGCTGGAAGTTCCTTGCCAGGAGGCATGCTGTGATGGAGGCACGACTTGGATTTGTGAATGCACAGGAGGCTCCTCCTCATCACTTTCTTGCAAGGATTCTAGAATAGCACCAATTTCCTTGCGGGCTCTCTTGTACCTTCGTTTGCTCATGGTCATGAGCGCTCCTCTCACGTACTGGCCAAACACTTGCTCCGTCATTGGCTGGGTCTGCTGCATTTTTCGAACTTGCTCGGCTGACTCTTGAAGCTGTTGCTGAAGAGTTAACAACAGAGCGTCATCGGACGTCTTCTTCCTGGTAGACACAATGTAGGCACTGTCGCCACTACTATTGCAAGGAGGTTGCTCCTCATCCTCTTCAAATACAATCCCTGCACATTGACTCTCAGCAGCATCAAGATCACGACCGGCGGCTTGAATGACATCTTTCACCTGCAAGCAGAAAACATATTAGGTGTATGGAGCTTAAATTAACTTGATCAGCAGCACATAACTGATTAATTGATCCAATAGCAATTAATACCGGCAAAAAAGGAGTTTAAGGTCTAGCCTATTCCTCCAATGAAGTATCACTGACTATTAAAATAGCTGCCGTAATCTATTCATTTACAATCAGTGGTCATTACTGTCATTTACTATCTTTGAAAAATCTATTTGTATTAGAAATCAACTACATGGTATAAGATGATGAGTAGACTTGTCAGATTTGAACATGTATATCATCTCCAGAATCATTCCATGCATTATATTCCATCATTAGATCTTTAACATAGTATTCAATAGAAACGTTTTAAGTTACTTACACTGTTTACTGGTTGTGGTTTGTGTTTTGTTATACTTTGAAGAAAAGCAAACTTCTTGAGGGTCCACTTCTCCCTATCCGTTCGCTCCTTTTGACCGGATCCCGATTTTTGAGGCTTGCTGAGGCGCACAAAGTTGTCTCGCATGCTCTTGTACCAGCCTTGCAGATGTTCCACTGGTTTACCTAACTGTTCAGAAAGTGCCTCCCACTTGGTCGTCTTCATACTAGGTTTTCGATAGTCCTGGCACTTCTTATTCCATATAAATTTATTTTCCTCCAGGAACGTGACTATCGACTCCTCCTCCTCTTCGCTTAACTTGAACGTCTTCTTGTCCTTCTTCAACGAATCCATGCTCTCCGATGAGGACGATGCATCGATTGCTGCCTTCGACTTTTTTGACATTGCCAGCTGACTGTTGGTTGACACAAAGATAGTTTTATTTTCTATCAAGAGCATTTTTATAGTCTACACTCTGCAGTGCCTGCGCAGGGCGTGCGTTCCACGAGCGTTGGCATTCGTTGTCAGTGCGCGGAGCACTCGTTCAGACCGTGGGAAGAAATTGGACGTACTGCGACGCACAGCTCATCGATTCATGCGTCGTGTGCGTTCTGCATGCGTGGACCTAGTGTGACCGAGCCTTAAATTTTCACGAATATCCCACAGTCTATACTATAGAGTGAAGACTGATAAATTTCATTGTTCGATAGCGCAAAGCGCATTTCAATGCGCTGCTGTTGACGGGAAGTTTCATACAGGACATCACAACAGTGTGTGCACACGCAGTCATAATACTGCCTTTGTCCTTCGATTCCCTCCCCACAGTGATCTGCCGAATCTGCATGCAAATATGTGAGGCTAGCGTCATCTGATTGATCGATACGTTGCTATAGCATCAAGTTGGTTAGCTTGTCTCAAAGCATGTCATTTATGCGTGTGCCGGCACACGGAGTGCATCCAGTCTACGATAATAAACAGCAAGTGCACATAAAGCACATCAGATAACTCAACGAATGTGCATATATCGTTTTTTGCATTTTCTCATGACCAAACTCTTCGCGACAAATGGATAAGAGCAATTGAACGAGAGGATGTCGATAATTTTGGCCAAAGAAGCGTTTTTGTTCCAACCTTGTCTTCGCGAATTTGTTCTGTATTTTCTCGAAAATGATTTGATCAAGACAGGTCAACAATTCAAGATCATCTAAGCGTCCAAGAAAAGAATTGAAACTATTGCAACTCAAATCTTCGGCAGTTCCCAGTGTTTTCAACAACTTTTCATCATACTATACCTCGGCATCTTCATCAAATACACTTCATCCTTCACTTAACAAAAGAAGAATCAACGACAGCGGCTCGCATGGAAGGAGAGAACACAAGAATGGAAACTTGATAATTCGAATTCCCAAGGATGATATCACCGATTTCGAGGATCTCTTAGATTGGCTTCCTTCAATAAATCTCCCAACAAATTACACATATATTACGACTTCCGAGTGCGCAGTGTTTTCTCACTTTTCTTCAGAATCATTTAACAATAAATTGTTTCCACATTTTCAAAGTTTCATTCGTATATTTCATGATTTGTCATTTGACTTCTACATCGATGGAATCGGGATACATGGCAATCGATTTTATTATCCCTTGGAAGCGAATGACACAATCTAGGAAACGGAATTGACTAATTTATGCAAAATGTAAGTCATTGCTGTGACTCGAACAATCAGGTTGTTAATAGGTAAGCTGATCTATAACTATTTCTTTCTCTCCATCGGTTGTTAGTTATAATTTGTACAGGATTTAGTAATTCTATTATTGTACGCATTGGTCTATCACTGGCAATATTTGTTCAGAAATAAAGGTGTTCCACATTTTACATCGTTAAGCTTATCCTGATGTTATTACAATGACATGATAATTAGCATTTTTCATGATGAATTGATGACAGTATATAACACGTCTACTCATTACCTAATGTGCCTCTAGAGAAGTAAAACCCACTTAATAAATCACAATTTTTAAACATGAAATCGTGTTGATGAAGAGATGAAGCCCGCATGAGATGAACAGTCAAATGAGTATTCATCGCATTGTTCATCGAGATACGTCAACGTTTAGTGAAAATGTGTGATTATGACATTAAAAATCCGCTTGATTGCTTACATCGAATAGCTGCCATTATTAATTCAAGTTAAACTGCTTTTGGTTGTGAGTCACTCGCGTATTTGTTACAGCATTTAATTTGTGGTTGCGAACTTCGATGAGAATCTGTTGACATGTGTATTTATATTTAATAACACCATGCCATGCAGTCATAACGAAGTACATGTACAAATCAATTTTCGAATTATAGTTGTGATTAGTTGATACTGGCTTTGACAGGGCAATCCAAAGTTAGCAATATACTGACGTCAATCTTCAATACATTTCGCGGTACATTTCAAACAGTGATCAGTCAGGGGACTTGCTGCATCTCCATTCTTGATAGGGGCGGGTGGGGCACATTGAACATGTTTTTGATCTTTTCTCAACAGTTTGAATATACTAAATCAAATGAACCAAAATCAAACTCGGATGAAAGGTTGAGGGTATCCCTAGTAATCTCTGAGTTGTTGGACGTTTTTGTGACATTTAATCTCCTCACAATTTTAATTTTAAAATTTCTACCAAAGTGGTTCAATGTGCCCCACGCATGGGGCACATTGAACCACCCACTGGGGTGGCTACTTTGCGATGTTCATCAAATCTCAAACGAAAAGGGCGTGAAGATAATCTAAGTAACTATTAGAACTAAAATGACGAATAAGCGGATAAACAACAACTAATATTGCGATTATTATGATTAAGAAATTACTACAAAGAAAACAATTAGTTAGCGTGTATTATTTTTATTCTTGTTTCGAAATAAGTAACATAATTTTATCTTACTTTAATTTGCGAATTTAACGTCAAGTTTATATTTACGAATACGATAATTAATTTTGCGAGAAAAACTATCACTAATAAAATCAATATTTAGAACAACTTTATTTTCATTAAAATAGTTTTTGATTTACGCGAGCGTTTGTTAATAACGAAATCTCTATCAGAGCGACCATCACACTTGAGACGAGATTTGGTTTTGTTTCCAGCTTCGATGCCAAGAGAGTTAGAGCTGTACTTCTTTTATCGATGCTGTCAAAGGTGTTGAGAGTGAAGTTTCTCTTTACATAACTGGAGACCCAACTATCTTTAGTAAAGGACGGGTACAACTTGACACGATTTCATTTTGATAATGGCAAAAATTAATTTTGCTTAACCCATAGTGAAATCTTTAATAGTTCAAGTAGTTATTTTCAGGGATATCGGTCGCAAACTTAGTATCCTTATTGAGTGAGTTTAACACTTTTTAGCTTTTAACTCAGTAAATAAAGATGAAGTTTAATAAAGTTTATAGATATAAATAATAATATACAATAAGAAAAGTTAATCCTTTTTATAAATAAGTCTATTAATAATAATTTTTCTTCTAATTTATGTCATTTTTTATTCTCAAGAATGAGCGATCAATAATCAATGATGTCAAGCAATAATCAACCATTGAAGCGATAGTAAGTATTCGTGTTCGAAATAGGTTATAAAACTTCTATGTGAAAGTGAAAATACCGCAGTGGGGCCTGCACTATCGTCTCTTGGACTGTGAACCAAGGCTAAACGTTTCGGATGAGTTACTGAATGACAAAGACTTTTGAATTGTGTAGTCGCAATCTTCATCTATCTAAAATTGGTTTAGTGACAACACAACGATGATAAAAACCTTTCGCTTTGGCTTGAACACGGACAATAAAACAAAAGACCTTAAAATTGGACATTTATATCAGGACATTTTGATTTAATCTCAGTCAGATTCATTGTCTTATCCACATATCCGTAGTCCGTGCTCGTATCAACGCATAGGGATACTTTTCTCTCTTATTATATTCAAACATGATTTCTGAACAGGAAAGGACAGTGTAGGAATATTGCCATTTTAGATATGGGCATTTTCACGCGAGATCGTAATGTATTAAACGAATATATGTACATGTATATGGCAAGGTCATCGTTCGAATTTTTGTAGGCGTTCTCCTATGAGATAATCATCAGTTACCTAATAAATTTCCATTGCAACAAATAAGCCTGTGAATAACTGAATTAAAGGAACTTATGATTAACTGAGAAACAGAACGTCCACGCAATTTGAACATAGATTGTGAACTTGTCATTTGTAGGTCGTAACTGCAACGTATGTTACTGCAACGTACATGTACAATTACGAAATTGAGTACAATGGTAAATTTTATATTCAAACGCAGGGCTGTCCCATGGATGCACATTCTGCTCCTCTTTTCGCGATTATTTTTATGAACGATATTGAGACGGAAGTTCTTTACAAATTGAAGCAGGACCATAAAATTGAACCACTCATTTTCAAGCGTTATATTGACGATGTAATCATGGGTCCGTTTGATCATGACATGGAAATATTTAAGATGATCAGAAATGTTTTTAATTCCATCAATGGGAGCATTCAGTTTACTTTAGATGTTCCTAATAGCGAAACCAAATTGAATTTTTTGGACATTTCTGTATTCGTAAAAAATGAATGCAGCCACTATAAAATTCAACAATCAACTTTATCAAAATGGTTACAAAAAAACTAAAGTATGACAACAAAAGAAAATTACAAAATAAGCCAGACTTAAAAAATTTCGTTATTTGGAAATGTAATTTCCTCAATGATACATGCAACAGAAAGTTGACGGCTTTAGTAAAAAAAATACGATCTTCCCATAAAATTAGTTAACAAACATGGCAGGTACTTAAAGCAGTGTATTAATCAACCTGTAAATAGAGACAATAAACATCAGAATTGTGATATCTGCGACAAATTACCAGATCAGCAAAGCTGCAGTGACAAGTTCACAGTGTATAAATTTACTTGTATTCTTTGCCATAAATTTTACATTGGTCAAACTGCCCGTCCTTTTTATCAGAGATACAATAATAAACGTTGCTTAGTTACCAATAACAACAATAGCGCGCTGTCAGACCACGCGAGACATGAACACGAAAACAGTTTGACTATTCATCACTTTACCATAGAATTCTTGAACAAATTTCAGAGTCCTGTAGAGGCAAGAATCGCCGAAGCCAAATACATTCAACAACAGTGTCCGTCTCTCAATAGAAGAGAGGAGCTCACCCAGTGGTAGGCGATCTCTCAACCTATATTATGCCACCGCACCATCGCGGTTTAGGCCTACTCCTTGCTGGACCCGAGGATGCTGCTGCGCAGCGAAAGCTCGTCCGCCTGTATATATTTTTAGCTTGTACATAATCCTTTTATTTTACTAATGCGGATTAAACTACTTGGGAGTGCCTTTTGCTTTACGGACTTCATAGCCACGTTTATTATGAATCGCCCGTATACCGCAATCAACTATGTGCTATGAGATGTCTAAAAATTTCCCACGAATAAAGCCCACAAAAATCATGGTTAAAATTGTGGATAAATAGGAAGATTCATTTATGATATTGTTGCATTCATGCGCTTTTCTCTTTTCCCTATCTAGTACACATTGTTGCCATCATCCGATAACTATATTAACATTTTCTGCATAACCAAGATTTGTGTAAACAGTAAATCTACGAAATATGACTGCGTAGGAAATATCAAATAATTCATGATTACCCGAGCAACTATTATGGAACACTTAGTATAGTCTCCCCATTTCAGGATGAAGTATATGAAAGGAAGAAAATATCTGGAAGCCGATATGGACCACAAATAGTTATGGACCGCAAACAGCTGATGATTGTCTTCCGTAATCCGACCGTCATTTTTGAATCAACACCCGTGGAGTTCACCGTAGCTGTTGTATGCAGCGCGATCATTTGTGTTTATTACCTCCTCGATTTGACTTATCCTTCCTCATTTGGTCAAATGCTTGGCCTACTACAAGAACAAATTCTGAAAACATCTTTCCCTTTGAAAAATAAGCGTTCCCAAAGTCTTTCATCGTTAATGGGAAATTTAAAATAGTTGTATGTTCTGGATTTGTATATGACTGGTCTTCATGCATTTCTATGTTATAGCAGGTTTCAGAAGATATATTTCATTTTTTTGTAGATTTGTTTTATGAATTGATTTATTTTCAGATGTATAGCCAATTTCAGGTTTTTGTAGATTTGTTTTATGAATTGATATATTTTCAGATGTATAGCCTATTTCGGATTTTTGTAGATTTGTTTTATGAATTGATACATTTTCAGATGTATAGCCTATTTCAGATTTTTGTAGATTTGTTTCATGAATTGATACATTTTTGTAATTCCTAAGAATATTCCTAATTTTATGCAGTCTGATTCTTTTTGTAACCTCATTATTTTCTAGCGGGTTTGTAGAGGAATTTTGCCGTTAGGTGAAACCATGGATGATAACGCTATTATGACGGTATTCTAACGGCAGAGTTGTGCGTTTCAGCTGGCATTTCAAGCGTTATTATTTGAAAACTAACGCCAGTTCTTATCTATAAAAACCGTTATTGATGCATAAGTAACAGATATCTAGCGCTGAATCCGATGTTATATTACGTATAATAACACTAAAACATGTGTTAGATTAGCGTTAGCTCTTAATAACTAATTGATACATAGCTCAATATATGCCGTTATTACACAAGAAAACCCGTCGAATCAGCCGTTATCGGTGCGCAACTAAAGCGTTAGTGAAATAACGTTACTCATTTTGAGAGTGTACTTTAGCTGCAATAAGAATAGATGTTGAAAAAATTTGAAAAAGAACTATTGAAGTATACTTTGTAAAAGAACTAGTGATGCAAATGGAAAATTTGCCAGAAAATTTTGAAATTTATTTTTTGGTGATTGACGTTTCTTCCTTTGTTTTGGAGACTTATTATAGTCGTTTGAAAGGACTATGTAATATTCAAAGACCGGAAACTTCTCTATCATCCCTGTATGTAACTGTTGTAACCAACTGCACCTTTTCCATGTCTATTTGAGATCCTTCCAAATGAATTTCAGACATTGGATGGATTTCAGATTTCTGTAGCTGAATTTCATATATCTGTCAGAAGCTCAACTTTGAAAAGATCTTAAATTCAACTGGAGATCTGCAATTCATGTGGATCATATCTGAAATTCATTTGGGCAGATCTGAAATCGATTTGAAACTACTTGAACCATCTGAACTAGAAATGGAGGATGTGTATCAACGAAGATATCGGACAATGCCCCAGAAGTTAGAGGCTATCATAGATATTCTTTTGCTCATCACAGATATCTTTAGTGACCAAATATCTCACGAGTTTGCGGTCTTTGTGTCTTCCAATATGGTCACTCATGAATGCTGCGTGGACAGTGTGCTTATACTTCACATGTTCATCAACACATGGAGAATTTGCATCACTATGATCAGCGCTGCATAATAAAGCTTAACTTTCTAGCTAACAATTAGCAAACTCCAAAATGAAGTACATTATTTTTGCTCCAGATCTTTCACATTGCATGAAGTCATACCCCTATTGTAAAGCAAGATTCACGTTATCCCAAACGGTGTCTGTGTGATAATCATAGAGTAAATATATTAGGTAGAGTGGTAACTCCGCATTCGTTAAATCCCCAATGTGTAGGCTATGCACTTCCGATTTTATTAAATGAACTCAATGGAGATGCAGTCGGAATCGTTTCAAAATGTGAGATATGCATATTTATGCAGTTTTGAAGAAGTTACAACGGAATTGACTGATCATGATAACAAAGCAGAAGGAAATGATATTATTTTACAGATTATCTGTGTCATGACAGCCTTGGAGAGGTAATGTTTCTTAAATTGGCATCTCGATGACGTGGTATTGCTTTCATGAATTAGAAATATGAATTTTCAGCCAAGAAAGCACAATAAGATGTGAACTTTTTTATGAAGACTTCCATTGCAAAACGGATCACTAAAATCCCTTGATAATCAGCATAATTTCCGCTTAGATAGGATGCTATTAGCAAATATTCATTCCTCTTGATATCCAACTTGTTGCATGCTACTTACATAGAGGAGTCATCTCGGTAGCATAAATAATGACTGATATAATAATAAATGATAAATAATTAGTCACTGACATAAATAATGAAACCAACTATCATTGACTTGAATGGAAGTTTGTTTCATTTTTTCTATGGTTTGAGATGATATCTCGCTTTCTATGTATCACCATTGAACTCCATATGATAAGGGAAATGATATAGGACCATCAAATTTCAAAATTTGATATTGATCACACAATAACAGCTAGAAGTTGAACAGAATCACCACATACTGCTGACCAGATTTGACTTATGAAATGGCGCACGATAACTTCACCAGAGGAATGGCAATTGGGATGATGCGTTGTGGGCAAAGTTCTACAACTGTTGCGAAAGAATTGAAAATTTCAAGGGTCATTGTATGGAGGTGGTGGTGTCGTTGGAAAGCAGAAGGAAATGTGGAAAAGAAGAAAGGATCAGGAAGACCAAGGGTATCATCCAAGCGGACAGATGCACGCTTAGTTTTAGCTGCTAAAAGAAACAGATTTGTGTCCGTCCCGAAGCTAATTGTGTACTGGAAGGTTGCTGGGAACGTTGCCTGTAGCGTTCGAACTGCATATCGAAGATTGCGAGAAGCTGGTATACAGTCTCGACGACCCGCTGTGAGAATTCCGCTGAGCCTGGAACATCGAAGGAGACGAGTGACGTGGTGTCAAGGTCATCAGTCGTGAAGTGACAGTCAGTGGGAACGTGTGCTCTGGACTGATGAATCGAGGTTTACTCTCGATTTCAACGATGGTCGGATCCGTGTTCATCGCTTGCCAAGTGAACGATTTGCTCCATGTTGCGTCAAAGAACACGACCGGTACGGCGGCGGTAGTGTCATGGTTTGGGTCGGTATCTGGCACAATGGAAAAACACCATCAATCGTAGTGAAAGGAACATTGACAGGACAGCGATATGCCGACGAGATCGTGACACCGGTCGTGGTTCCAGCAGTGACATCGAATCAATTGATTTTTCAGGATGACAACGCAAGGCCCCATCGCGCTTCAGTCGTCTCTAACAGGATAGCAAGCAGTGGAATCCAAGCATGCCGGCACGGGGTGGGCAGGGTGGGCAAAGTCCATGCTGCCCTTTTCACAGGGTGGGCAGGGTGGGCAATGCTGCCTTTTTACAGGAGGGGCAAATTGCCTTTTCACGGGATGGGCAAAATTGTTTAATTACCTATATTTAGTGATGCAAATGGAAAATTTGCCAGAAAATTTTGAAATTTATTTTTTGGTGATTGACGTTTTTACCTTTGTTTTGGAGACTTATTATAGTCGTTTGAAAAGACTATGTAATATTCAAAGACCGGAAACTTCTCTATCATCCCTGTATGTAACTTTTGTAACCAACTGCACCTTTTCCATGTCTATTTGAGATCCTTCCAAATGAATTTCAGACATTGGATGGATTTCAGATTTCTGTAGCTGAATTTCATATATCTGTCAGAAGCTCAACTTTGAAAAGATCTTAAATTCAACTGGAGATCTGCAATTCATGTGGATCATATCTGAAATTCATTTGGGCAGATTTGAAATCGATTTGGAACTACCTGAACCATCTGAACTAGAAATGGAGGATGTGTATCAACGAAGATATCGGACAATGCCCCAGAAGTTAGAGGCTATCATAGATATTCTTTTGCTCATCACAGATATCTTTAGTGACCAAATATCTCACGAGTTTGCGGTCTTTGTGTCTTCCAATATGGTCACTCATGAATGCTGCGTGGACAGTGTGCTTATACTTCACTTGTTCATCAACACTGAAGAATTTGTATCACTGATCAACGCTGCATAATAAAGCTTAACTTTCAAGCTAACAATTAGCAAACTCCAAAATGAAGTACATTATTTTTGCTCCAGATCTTTCACATTGCATGAAGTCATACCCCTATTGTAAAGCAAGATTCACGTTATCCCAAACGGTGTCTGTGTGATAATTAAAAATGCTAACAATTTATAGTACAAGCCGCTGCGGTGGTGTGTTGCTACGATCACCTTAATCGAAATGATGATGAAATTAAGAGTTAGACCCAATTTATTGGTACGTATAGCTGCCTCGGCAGTGGAAGCGCTCAAATTATAAGGCCTATCAAAAAAATCAAAGCTTTCAAAATTTTCCAAAATTTCCATAATTTTCCACGGAAAATTTTCATCACTACCTATATTACGCTCGTATATTGCCCTTTTTTCAAGTATGCTGTAAGTGACTTCAATTAGGACGTTTCCTTTAGACAGGATGGACAAGTTATGTGTCGCCTTTTGTTTGACAGAGTGGGCAAGTTGATCAACATGATTGCCGTTTTGTAGGATGAACAAATTGATCTATTTTGCCTTTTTACATGGTCGGCATAAGTTATTAATGTACATATGTTGCCTTTTTTACGAGTACAAGGTGGGCACGTGTTTCTATGTTGCCTTTTTGCGCGGCGGCCAAGTTATTCTACTGTGTCTTGCATTTTGACAGGTACAATTTGCCATTGTGCAATTTATATAGAGGATGGGCAAATAGAAACAATGCTGACTTTTCACAAGGCGTGGGCAAGTCTGCGGTCACATTTACAAAATAGGTAATGTCATACAGTTGGGAGACTCGCGAAAAGTCGAAAGGAATAGTGAATCAATTGAGGGACACTTTTTTGATCGCTAGCATTAAGTGCTCACACGACGTGATCTGTATAATGGAGAATATTTCCAGGACTACTCAAAGATCTGATGTTAGTGCTCAAGAAGCGAATTTCGTCATCAACCTTGCGAAGCAACGATTAAAAGAAATGTGCTGCAATGACGAAGCTAGTAAGACATGGAGTCATGCAGAAAAGCTACAAGCAGAATTAGGGGACGAAATGACAGATGGCATCATGGAGAGAAAGGAAAAGAGAAAAAGAAAACTGCCAGAAATATTGTCCGAAATATGACAGACCTGCCTGATATTGATACACCGGATACAACGTTCCAATCTTTTTCCCAGAAATATTTTGATTTGATCAATTTGATCGACGGAGCAATGCAGAGAAGATTCTCCCAAAATGATTTGAAAATATTAGAAGATATTGAAATAGCCCTGATAGACTCTGTAAATGGCAAGCTCGAGAAGGAATCATTTGACAAAATATTTCCAATTGTGTCCAGAGTAATGAAGCTTCAACAATCTCGCAAAGCAGAATTTGAAGAAGAACTAAAGGGTTTGCCAGTCCTCCTCAAAATGAGAAATGAACAGATCAAACCAAGAATAAAGACGGTTACAAAGATATCAACAATTTGTGATATATTTAACGCAATGCCAATGACAAATAAAGCTTGCAAAATTACCCACGACTTGTTGAAATATTATTGCACAGTACCCATGAGTTCAGCGACAGCGGAAAGAAGTTTCAGCGTAATGCGACGCCTGAAAACATGGACCAGAGCCAAGACTGGACCAAACCACCTTAACAATATCTTGTTTGCAGTATTGCATAAGGATTACATGGACGATGTTAATATCCACACCGTTGCTGATGAATTCATCAAATTCAATGAAAAAAGACTCTCATACTTTGGACATTTCTGATCTGGCTCTTGTTTTTCTTGTTTATATCATTAGAGTTATCACAGAGGTTTAGATTATATTGTTTGATATTTTGTACATACATGTAAATAGATCATAATGATTTGATCAAATATTTTATTTTTGAATATTTTCCGTATCAAAGCTGGATACCGGTGTCATGAATAAGAATAACCTTACAGTTAAGTACACATTAAGAATATCAAGTTTAATTAAGTCACTGTACGTAAAAGTGTATATAGAACCTACAATATATGATTCGATTTCGGTTATATCACATTGTCATATTTTTAACTTCTCCTTATTCTATAAGCCTCATATTTTCACACGTTATTTCATCGGAATATAGCCTACTTATAATATTGTTAAATCATGGCATTATGTTTATGCATTTGTTAAAGATATATAAGATATATATAAGATCTCTATATAAGATCATTTGAACTCCGTATTCATTTAAGCAGAAGAAAAGTAATTCAAAAATCACATATAAAGTCAAAATTTTCAAATAAAAGGTCCCATACTTGAGATACAAATAAAGGTGCCGATACCGATGCGAACATGCAATATTATGGACTAATAACCCATGGACTACGGAACTATTCCTACCGCAGTAAATTGTTATTGCAAAGCGATGATTATCATGCTCCGATGTAATGAAATCAAGCTCGATCCACAACGTTCTACACCACGCCTAGTATGGAAATCCGCGCGATTCGCGAGGCAGGGAAACTAGTAAGTGCTTCCTGGTCTATGGTTATATAATTTAAATAAATAAAGGCGTATAAAATAGTCCAATTTCTTGTATATAGGTGTGCATATGCAAAATGCCTTTTTTATCCTTGCCCATGCTGCCCCTTTTACGTGCCGGCATGCTTGGTGGAATCCCAACATTGGCATGGCCCTCACGTTCTCCCGACCTCTCCCCCATCGAGCACTGCTGGGATGAACTTGGTCGCAGAGTGAGGGAGAGGTACAACCACCCACCTGTCTTTGAAGATGTTGGCCGACAGACTGATCGAGCAGTGGAACCTCTTAGACCTGGCATTCATCCAGAGACTGTGCTCATCCATGCCCTCACGCATCGATGCCTGTTTGGATGCTCGCGGTGGTCACTGGTCACACCCGTTTCTAACTTAAGTTGATAAAATCATGAGTATCAAATTAAATGTTTTTGAGTAAAGCATTCGAGTTCTCCTTTTACAAACAACAAACAAACGTACAGTACAACCAAGTTTAAGTCATAAGTATTCATATCAGGACTTGTTTCATTCTTTTTGTCACTGAGTATAAATTGGCAAAATTTTGACATTTTTAAAACTGCTCAAATAATTTTTTTGGACCACGGGAACGTAATCTCCGCAAAAAACTGAACCTTTTGATATAAAAATTTCCATTGTATGCAGATACTTTTTGATTTAACACTCTACCTATATATCCCTACTCTATGGTGATAATTAATGCTAACAATTTAGTACAAGCCACTGGTGGCAAAGGAATGTTCAAAAATCTGCGGACGGAAATCGTATTGCTGCGATCGCTTTAATCGAAATAATGATGAAATCAAGAGTTTTAGACCCAATTTATTGGTACGCAGCTGCCTCGGCAGCGGAAGCGCTCAAATTATAGGGCCTATCAAAACAATCAAAACATTCAAAATTTTCCATAATTTTCCAATTTTTTTCAATTTTTTCTATAATTTGCCACGGAAAATTTGATTAAAAATTTTCCGGAAAATTTTCATCACTACATGCAGTACGGCAAACAAGTTTTATTCATAGAGTAGGGATCAAAGATATTTAATTTTTGAAATGGGATAGATGCATGGAGTTGGGATATATTAGGTAGAGTAAATGTATACAGTGAAAATTTTTATATGAAAAGATTCAGTTTTTTGCCGAGATTACGTTCCCGTGATCCAAAAAAATATTTGAGCATTTAAAAAAGTCGAAATTTTGCCAATTTAAATACTACCGACATGACCCACCCTTGCAGGTAGCATAAAGCAAGTTGGATACCAAAAGGAATGAATATTTACTAATGATCATCTCAATTAAGAGGAGGTTAAACTGATTATGAGGGGAATTTCATTATCCGCATTCTAATGGAATTCTTCATGAAAAAGTCGCGAAGTTATTCGCATAGAGTAAGCATGTTAGGTATAGAGTGCATAGAGCATAGGTAGAGTGCACTGTCGACTCAAAAAATTATTTGCATACAGTGAAAATTTTTAAATGAAAAGATTCAGTTTTTTGCGGAGATTTCCTGTGGGAACGCATCTTGCTAATATCACAGATTATCTGGCGAGGTAGCGATTTTGTGGATAATTTTTTAAAGGTTCATTTTCGTGTAAAAACTATCTCCGCATGTGAAAATGGTCATCATCTATCCAAAAACATGTGTAAGATTAAAAACGACAGTTGGCGAAAAAGTTGCTATAATTAGTTGGTAGATATTTGCTTACCAATGCGAACTGATTTTTCGCCAACCGGCGAAATCGTGGATATTGTAGCAACTAATTAGTGGTAAGTAGTAATGTTCGTATATTACCTTTACATGAAAATATATTGTATACTCAGTCTGATCGGATAAAAAGGGATATTTTTTAATTCACGAAGGCTTAAACTAAAAAAGTATCTTTCTTCCATAAATGTCGCAGTGAATACTATTATATTATTCAAATAATTGTCAATGTTGTAAATTATTGAATGTCAAGAGATGTTATGAAAATTGATATAAGCTGATTCTCTGTATTCTTATCATTATCAAAGAATGATAGTTTGCACTTACTTCTTATGTTGTGTGCTAGGCAGTTTGTCTTCTTGCTTTATGCATATCTCCATTCCATTGTTAGAGCAATAACTTTTCCGCGGCATGCATTTCAAGTTCTAATGTCATACAAAAGTCCAGCTTGTTAGCTATCTACGGTACATGACTGACAACAGACATGTCATGTCATCAGACAATGGATGACCAAACAATTGGTAGCTGACCGTAAGCGAAACTTCACAGACGTCGCGGCATGAACAACGCCCGCTAACACAGTCTGGTCTCTCCAAGCGAAGTTGTCGGCGAGAGCCGTTGATGGTGTTTCAGCCTATCTTCTACGTGCGAACTATCATCGAACTGCTGCGGACGTGATCACCACGGGTTGTGGTCTTGGAAGAATCTGGAGACTCTGTTGGTGCTGTGACTGTCTTATAACTGTGAACGTACCATCTGTCCTTGTAAGGACTGTTTGCACCATTTATTTATTTTCACAATATAATTTATCCACATTTTTCATTTACATTTTTCAATCATATGTTTTGGGAATATTAAGAAAATAATAACCCGTAACATATTTGGCGACCACGCCAGGACCCAGCTTTGTTTTCACTGACGCACAGCTCGCCTGAGAGCCGTCGGTTCTTCGAACTACCACTTCTTCCCAGTTAAGGTTCTGAACTTTTTCTTTTTCGCTTCCTCGGTCCACTCTTTTTAAGTTAAGTCTCAAGGCTTAATAACTGTAGGACTAAGCATAAGGCTAAAACTAACCGTGGGCAAGTTTTGAGCTATATATTTCTCGATTTTTCTTCGCGTTTTTTGATCTTCCTAAATAAAATAAAATTTTCTCGGGTTATTTAATAAGGATTGTTAGGAATTAGCTAAGAACGTAAGAAATGGACTTCGATGCTAAAGAGTTCCTTAAACAATTCAATGAAGCCCCAAATGTGCAACAGCTGAAGGAATTGAAGAAAGCGGAACTATTCGATGTTGGAATCCAGTTGCAATTGCCAGTTAAGATGACTATGCGAAAGGAGCAAATACTCCAGAGAATCAAAGGGCATTTCATCGAAGAAGGCAAGATAGAAAAGGATGTCCAAGGAGAGTTGCCGGAAAATTCCTATGTGTTGTTAGAATTGAAAAAAATAGAATTGGAAGAAAAGCGATTAGAACGAGAACGAGAATTGGAAGAAAAGCGATTAGAACGAGAACGAGAATTGGAAGAAAAGCGATTAGAACGAGAACGAGAAGAAAAGCGATTAGAACGAGAAGAACGAAGAGAACAAAGGGAGGCCGAAAGAGAACTCAGAGAAAGAGATGAATATGCAAAGAGAAATTGAACTAGAGAAAATAAGAACAAAAGCAGAAACTAAAAAAAGAAAATCAGAAGCATCATTAAAAGAAAATGCATCTATAGTTCCAAAGTTTTCCGAAAGAGACGTGGAACAATTTTTCCTGTGTTTTGAGAGGGTTGCTGAAACGGCAAACTGGCCAAAAGAAAAATGGACCTTCCTGATGCAGACAGTTTTGACTGGTAAAGCACAAAATGGCGTATGCAGCCTTACCTAATGGCGATGCCAAAGATTATGAAAAGGCAAAACAAGTAATCCTTGAAGCATATGAGTTGGTGCCAGAAGCCTACCGACAGAAATTCCGTTCATGGCAAAGAATGAAAGAGCAAAATCATTTACAATTTGCCAAAGATAAAGAAGTCTTATTTGATAAGTGGACGAAAGCCGAAAACGCCGATACGTTTGAGAAACTACGAAATGTCATCCTCATCGAAGAATTTAAGAACTGTTTGAGTCCACAAATCAAAGTATATTTAGATGAGAGAATGCCACAAAACATAACCGAAGCAGCAAGAATCGCCGATCAATACGAATTGACGCATAAAAAGCCACGGTCGTATTACCATTATGAAAAGCCAAGAAACTATTACACAAGAAGTGCAGAAAAATATCATGAAGACAAAAGACAGGAAAAATATTATGAAGACAACAGACAATATGACAATAAAAACAAACAGTCAGAAGATATGAGAAAACGAGAAACGCCAAGATGGAAAATAGAATGTGAACACTGTAAGAGAAAGGGACATACAAAAACAGAATGTTGGCAATTGCATGGACGACCAGAAAAGTACGATAGAAAGCCCGTAACGCTTGTTCGTGAAGCGAACTGCGTACCGCTTGTTCGTGAAACGAACTGCCAACTTGAGACTGAGCAGGAAAAATCCTTTCCTACTAGTTTTTATGGTGTTCAGGTCAATGAGCATGATAGGTATACTTCAGTCGACGAAAGTGAACAACTAATTGAAGAAGGGAAGCAAGCTTTGACGAAAGACGGTCTAGCTGGTAATGATAAAGATGATTTATATCCAGTTACAGTATGGCGAGATACCGGAGCATTTCAATCATTAATAGTGAAAGACATAGTTCCAGTGTCACATGCTACATACACGGGATTATGTGTTCCACTCCGCGGCGTCGGAGGATGTATCTCAGCTCCACTGCATAAGTTGTACGTAAAAACCGAGATAGTGGAAGGTACCTTCATAATTGGTTTAGTCGATCGAGAAGAAATTCCTATTGAAGGGATCGATTTGATTGTTGGGAACGACTTAGCCGGATGCAAAGTTCAGGTACCACGTATGATAACAGACATGAAAGAAATTGAAGCAAACGAAGGAGAAATAAAAGATCATGAAGCGAAAGAGAATGAACTGAAAGAGATAACAGTATGTGCCGTCACAAGATCCATGAGTAAGAAAGAGAAATCAGAAAAAGAGAATGAAATTGATGAAAATATTGAAGAGAAAGAAATAACATTCGAAGCAAATATAGATCGATGTCAACTAATGAAAGAACAATAAAGCGATGAAGAATTACAAAACATCTCCGCAGAACTGAACGAGAGTGATAAGAATGAACGCATTTACTTTTACAAGCAAAATGGAATCCTATTTCGTTGCTGGAAACCAAGAGAAGCCACTCCTGAAGAAACATGGCAAGAAGTACATCAAATTGTAATATCGACAAAAAGTCTTAAGCGTTGCACACGAAAACGTATTAAGTGGTCATCTCGGTGTACGCAAAACTCATTATCGAATACTGAAGCATTTTTACTGGCCGAAAATGTACAAAGATGTCGCTAACTTCTGTCGAACTTGTCATACATGTCAGATAGTTGGTAAACATCAGTTAGATCCTCCGAAAGCGCCGTTATTTCCAATCCCTGCGTGCGAAGAACCATTCAGAAATATCATTATTGATTGTGTTGGACCTTTACCACGAACCAAAATGGGACATGAATATCTATTTACAATTATGTGTTCGTCAACCAGATTTCCAGAAGCTATCCCATTGAGAAGCATTAACGCCAAAAATATTTATTCGGCTTTGATCAATTTCTTTACTATGGTGGGATTACCGAAAGTCATACGCTCAGATCAAGGCACGAACTTTACATCGAAGATATTTAGTCAAGTGTCAGAAGTACTTGGAGTAAAACATATTTGTTCAACTGCTTATCATCCAGAATCTCAAGGTGCGTTAGAACGATTCCATCAGACATTGAAAGTTATGATGAAAACTTACTGTGAAGAACATCAAAAGGACTGGAATTTAGGTATACCAATGCTATTATTTGCCATCCGCGAAACAGTTCAAGATTCACTCGGATTTAGTCCATTTG
>CAJQUW010011015.1:0-127711 GCA_907163375.1 Prostheceraeus crozeri
TACAACATAGATTTTTTAAGCAAATGGGTGCATACCTTATATCATTGGAAAGCTCTTTTCATTGTGATTCCAATGGTGTATTGTATGCATCATGTATGATACCTTCCTGACGAGCTACATGCGTTTGAAAACTAGATTGATTTTGCAAAATTTTAAAAAGTCAATTTTTTTCCATCGTTTGTCTATCTTCAACGCTGTCATACATCAAGTTTTCTTGAGGAAGTGGTGCATACCGTATATCATTCGAAAGCTCTTTTCATTCTCATTCTAATGGTGTATTGTATGCACTATGTATGACACTTTCCAGGGGAACTACATGTCTTTCCATCCTCATATGTAAATAGATGTTCTTTCAAAACTTTAATCCCAACTTCCACTCAAATCTTGGAGGCAATACTCCTTTGAAAAGAAATCAAAACAGCAATTTTTGTACTCATAATAACAATGATATTATGAAGATTATAAAAGAGCGTTACGATACAGAAAGCTAGAGAGTCTACAAATTGTCCAAGATCGGGAACGGTGGTATCTTCCGCAGGTCCACTTGCACACTGACCTTCGTCTTTCGCGGCGCATCGGGATATCGCCTCGGAGTTTCTGCTTCAATAAAGGAGAACTCTATCAAATTCTTCAGTTTCTCGTCGTCAGGTTCAAGTCTTAACTTCAGCCGCTTTGTGTGCACTCTTTCTGGAGCGTTCCACACCGTAACACTAATGCGTGCTTCTATCGGTGGTGTTGTCTGATCTTCGCTGACATGTGAGTCAACCAAATCGAATATGTTCGATGTCGATCCCTCGGTTGGAACAGGCGATTGAGGTGGTGTGTTGGGGCCTACCATTTTGACTGTCTCTTTCAATTTCACAACAACTTCAGGATTGGAATTGGTACACTTTCAGGACTTATATACTTTCTAAACAAAGGAATTCCCAACAGCCAATCAGAATTGTTCTAATTCTCCCTCCTTCGGCTATATAAGTCGTGGGATAGTTCCAATTGTTATCTGTTCTAATCCTAACTACTACCATGGCAGGAAGCTCAAACAACATTATCTTATCGGGGAACACAACGGAACCCATTGAAGGCGGTAAACTCGATACGGTGATTGGAGAAATAAAAGATAAGTCCAGGAGTGGTGAGGACCTTCTCTGGTACCTTCTCTGGTATTGGTGGAAAGCTGGATACGGTTATGAGACTATCATGTGGCTGTGAAGTATACTTGTGGAGAGTACTTGTAGTGACGGCCCTGCAACTTCGGAGCAGTCAGCCAGTCGTTTGCCCCGTCCACATGAAGGAGCATGACTACTCAAATAACACTGCTTTCCATCAGTGGGGAGAGGGCTTTCTCTCTGAGATGACCATCATGTACCCTAACGTATTTTCGCATATATAATTAAACATACATAGTAAATGTTGCTTTTTCACTTTGTAAACTATTATGGAATTTGGGGAATCATATTATCAATATTTGACAAAAGAACACAAAATAGAAATGAAGGATTCAATGGTCACAATGGTCACAATTGTCTCAATCGAACACAAACCATAATAATAATAAACAATTCTCCATGCATATAATATATATGTATAGATATATAGATATATTATATATATATATATATATATATATATATATATATATATATATATAATATTATATATATATATAGATAGATAGATAGATAGATATGTATAGATGTAGATAGCCTTCAACATAATCAGTCAAAAATAACAAGTTCAGCATTAGAACATCTGCGTACTCATCCTCAACACAATTAGAACATTACGTACTCATCCTCAACACAATTAGAACATTATGTATTCATCCTCAACACAATTAAAACATCTGCGTACTCATCCTCAATACAATTAGAACATTACGTACTCATCCTCAACACAATTAGAACATTACGTACTCATCCTCAACACAATTACAGCAATCCTCAACGTTTCAATCCTCACACTTTGCCATTCATGTTCAAATTAACAAGTCTAGAACATTTAAATGTACCTAACCGAACTCACATCATCAACACATTACACTTTTCTCTTCACAACTAACACAAAACAGTACACTTGTGTTCGCAATCACCACTTCAAATAACAAACGACTACAACCACAAGATCAAGTTTAAAAACAAATCGGTACATTAGGTTCCAATTCAAAATGTACTAATCCTGTTCGGTACATTTAGGTTCCAATTCAAAATGTACTAATCCTGGGACAGTATGAGCACTCTTTATACTACTATTATCTTTTATAGCGCGGCGATTTGTATCGGTATTTTATTTTTTGTAAACGTTTTTCCACAGAATTAGATAAACAAAATATGTAATTCTGTGCATTTTTCAATTGATTTCATATATCTTTTTAAATATATTGCTAAAAGATTTTTTTAAAGTTAAATTATAGAATTTTGTTTCTTATTTGTGAACTTCTTTAATCGGTCAATCTCTTTGTGTCCCATAGCCTGTTCAGTAAGACGGTATTTACTGTGTGTTGAAATTTTAACATTTCATTTTGCACTTTTCACTCCAATATGAGAAACAAAATTTCGAAATCTTCGAACCAACGGTTATTTTTCTTCGAATTTATACGTCCTCACTGTTGAGCCAAATTTCTTCATTTTCAGGTCGGTTGTTTTGCTCTTTCTGAGCCTGGTAACGGGTCAGATGCTGGTGCAGCCTCTACAACGGCTCGTCTCAACGGAGACAGCTACATCCTCAATGGCACAAAATGTTGGATCACCAACGGTTATGAATCCTCAGCCACAGTTGTTTTTGCCACAACTGACAAAGCGAAGAAGCACAAAGGTATTTCTGCATTCCTTGTTCCAAAGCCTCAGGAAGGACTCGGGTTGGGTAAAAAGGAGGACAAGTTGGGCATCCGAGCTACTTCTACTTGCAATCTTATTTTTGAGGATTGCGCAATTCCTAAAGAAAATTTACTGGGCCCAGAAGGCGCAGGATTCAAAATTGCAATGCAAACTTTAGACGGAGGTGAGTCTACTGTCATTCTGTAAATCGGTTTTAAGATGATAATCGTATAATATTTATGATTATTAAGACGTTTAAATCGGTACATAATGGGCCGTTGATGTTTACAAAATGATTCAACGGAACATAATGGGTAAGATAACTCATTTAAAAAAATATACAAGCGAACGACCAGTTAACTTTTTGAAGGCGCAAATATCATCTATGAGAAGATTATTATATCCTGAGATGTTTGAGAAATTAAAATATTTACTAGAAGGACAATCAGCGGTTCCTATTTCTTCATGTGAAATGAAATGGCGAGTAAATCGTTCTTTCAAAATTGTGATTAAGGTCTTATATTAAAAAGATTCTATTTAACAGTCTGTCCATTCAGATGATAACAGGGCAGGTCTGTTTCCAACCATAAGATCAGATTTAGGTAGCACAACAGGATTACCCTATCTCAAATCTACCAGGTGTCTGAGATTATTAATATTAGTTCTTCAAGTTAGAACGAGAAATGGAATACTGCAAAATATGCATACAAATGATTTGACTAATTAAATTAGGTCATCAACAGGAACTTGGTCAAGACGATCGCGCTTCGACCGCTAAATTCTGGACGCTCAAACTCAACCAAGCGCGACCTATTCACACAATTAGTGTCTTAGAAAATTCCTTTGAGTGAATTATATTATGAATTATTATACTGATTTTGTAGGAAGCACCACAATGCATAACTGCTGTGACTGATTACATTGCATATTAGTTCATCGCAGTTTTGAACTCGATTGCACACAGGATTTCTCCAAATATGGTCAGAAAACACAACGATGGTATAGGTTCTCGCCATTTTAAGTCAGTGTTTAAGTGGCAGCATAGTAGGCGCTGATTCATATTGCGATTATGGGGAGCCAAAAAACTGTTAAAGAATTCCTCACAATTACATCAATCTCGGTAGAAATTTTTTGATATTTTATTTTTCTTTCCTTTCAACAGCAACCTTCCCCCCCCCCCATTTTTGTGAATTTATGTTTTCTTAATATCGAAGTACATTTTTAATGTATGAGCCTATTAATGTTATATTACTGTATACATGCACATTGACACAATATATAGACCTATTGAATTAAGAGAGTAACTGCGCGTGCCAGTTTGGCCTGTATGTCAGTTCAACGATTTTGAAACAATCGTAGTTGGTGGCTGGCTATTCAAAAATAAGCATGTAGGATATTAATATACACGTATCGTTCATGATGCTGTATGTAGATAACCTGCAGATCAAATTTTCAACTCTAAATGATGCAGAGCTTAGACATCAAATAATTAAAAGCCGCATATGCAATCGCGATGGAAGGGTCTCGTGATCAGGGATGGAAGTGGTTAGCAGGTTAACCGATAGGTTTTCTATGTATTAGTGAGCAGCTTGTCTATCATGACCATAAATATGGCGAATACAGTGGAACCTCCTATTGCGGACATTCTATACAGCGGAAACCTCCGTATTACGGACAATTAAGCTCAGTCCCGAATAATGTTCGTATCATCACCGGTAACTCCATATTGCGGACACTAAGGCGCAGTCCCGACGGTGCCCGTAATATGGAGGTTCTACTGTATTTTGTATCAACCGATCCATTTTAGCATCTGAATTCAATGGAAGCATCATCCGACAGGTTGGATCTGGATGTAGATTAAAACTAAGCCTAAACTTGACTAGTAACAGAAACCTGTAAGAACTTTAGACCATGAAATAGCGTATTTCGTTTATCAATGTACTACAAGTTTAGCCAAAAATGTCAAGTAAATGTATTTTGATTCTTTTTCTTAATTGCAGGGCTCGAAATTTTCAGTTAATTTCAGAAAAAAATGGTTGGGTCCTGAGATTCGATAAAAATACGCAATAAAATTTTAAGGGTATAGGGGGGGGGAGGTGGATTATCTAAAGATTGCATTTCTGATTCACAAAATTATATTCCTTTGGATAGATTATTCGAAGGCTTGTCAGCCAGAAACTCCTTCAGTATCAATAAGTTAGTCTTTGGCAAAAACTGTTTTACCTGGATTAGTCAATGTTGTCTTACACTTGTTTGATACATTGCCTTTCGCAAATAGACTGCTACAGTCTGGTTGGTCTAAATCCAGCATTGCGTTGCAAAGAAAGTACTGTTACTAAATTGAATTATTTGGTCGATTTAATTGCGGATGCATCTGTGAACAAAAATGCTGTACAGAGTGAGATACGTGAATATTGTTCAGTTGTTAAAACTTCAGAATTGTCAGACCATAGTACCCTTCCAATAGATGAATATTGGTATGCAGTTGGTGAAAAATTGATTTGCCATATCTTGTATTTCTTGCAAAAAATACTCTGATCTGCTTCAATGGCCCAAAAATTGAATCATCCTTTATAGTCCGGCAGCCAGAGCGAGTTTCTGCAGGGAACGAGGCCGAAAATGAGACTTTCACAGAATGATGTACACCATATGCCTACTACGAATTCGCGCGTCTGCCGAGTACTAATGATCTCTTCTACTTGTCAGACACGATCAAAGAAAAACACAGGTTAATCCAATGGAAGGCAGATTGCAGTTTTTGGTCAAAATGAAATTTTCTATGTTTTGCTTATTACGGTAAAAATACGCAATCGAGAGCATTAATTTTTGACATGGAATGTCTTCAGGTCATATCTTATCAGGTTCATGAACATTTATCTATGAAAGTACATGCATTCAGATTTGGCAAGCCTCCTACTGTCGGCAAGCATCAATATCTTGGCCCACTTTATCTACATCGAACCACATTATCGCATACATCGCCGTTCAGAAGCATGATAATATCCGTTACACATGACAGGAAATGACCTGAAGACATTCCATGTCAAAAACTATGGCTCTAGACCTAGTACGTTTTAATTGATAAGAGAAAACACAGAAAATTTCAATTTTGACAAAAACTGCTATCTGCCTCCCATTGGATTAACATGTGTTTTTCTTTGATCGTGTCTGACAAGTAGAGGAACTCACTAGAACTCGGCAGACGCGCGAATTCGTAGTAGGCATAGGGTGTACATCATTCTGTGAAAGTCTCACCTTCGGTCTCGTTCCCTGCAGAAACTCGCTCTGGCTGCCGGACTATTACGTTAATGAATATGACAACAACGGAATATAGTGGAGTCCCTTAGCGCATCTCTATCTGCTCAGTATCGTGCCAAATTTTATGGCCAATCAGTTGTAAACTTTCCAAAAGTGCCACAAACGCAACCAGTGAATCCAAAACTTTTGTCATCAATGCGGAGTTCATGGAAGAAAAGACTCCAGCGTAGAAAAGTGGCTATACTTGTTTCAGCTGCATCAAATATGTTAACAGAAAAAGGTAAAGAAGATCTGATTCAGAAAAAGAAAATTCGGACATTGGCAATCAAAAAAAGACGCGAGAGACTAGAGGCATTAATTCCCGGATTGGAGAAGCGTCGGCGAAGCCTTCTAAATCTTCCCCTATTCCTAAAAAACGCATTGATGTTCCCACTGATTCGACAGAGGAGTCAGATGTCGCTGAAGAAGTTCAACCTAGACCTGCTAAAAATCGCAGGACAGTTCAAACTGATATTTTTATATTTTTCTCGAAAAAAAAGTTTAGCCAACATTTATTTCTAGAAATGTACCTTATACTTAACATTTTGAATATACGAGTACATATATACATTGTGTTTATTTTACTCAAGTATTTTGCCATGTAGTTTTGCTATATAATATACGAATTCATTAATCTGAATAATTTTCTTTCGCTTTTTCATCATAATTTTAAACAAAGTAACTTTTATATTTACTTAACTAGGGTAGAATGAATTTTCAATGTTTAATTTACCTCGACCAAAACTTGTTTTTATTCCATTGTACAAAGCATTGACAATTGGTGGTTCGTCCAATGCAAATTGCTGTCGTTTTTAATCCTCATGGTGTGATCTCACGAGACTTTACTCAGCTTGATGATAAAGTTAAAATTTCGCCATTTGCTCAGATGTCACTGAAAAATTTGTTTATTCATTCTGATAATTTCTATTGGCATGGGTATTAAATACGGAGGTCTAATTATAGAGATCCAGATCTCCTTGGAACTAAATAATTATCACTAAAAGTGTTCTGTAAAAACACATTGTCAATATTAAGCATATATTAAAATCCATGAGCTACACGTATGTCTGAGATGCCAGGAAATGCATTCTGAGGTCTAAAATATCAAAAATTTCCTCGCGAGCTCGTATTTGTAGACTCGCTCCTCATGCAGCTCGCCATGAAAGCCTTGTATTAAAATACGTGAGCTATGTCTGAGATGCCAGGAAATGCATTCGGAGGTCTAAAATATCAAAAATTTCCTCGCGAGCTCGTATTTGTAGACTCGCTCCTCATGCAGCTCGCCATGAAAGCCTTGTATTAAAATCCGTGAGCTATGTCTGAGATGCCAGGAAATGCATTCTGAGGTTTAAAATATCAAAAAAATTCCTCATAGGTTCGGATTTATAGACTCGCTTCGCAGGCCGCTCGCCATGTAAACTTTTCCGTTAATTTTTGGCGACCCAATTTCGAGCCTTGTGATTGTCTCATTTTAGCGGCTGACAATAAGCACGCAGTTTTTTAGATACATAAGATGTACGATGCTATCCTGCCGATGTCCGTAGTGCATTTATAGCCTAGTATATAAACTGTATATTAGAGCTGCGCTACTAGTGTGTTACAACACAACTTTAATATGTAAAGTCACAATTCTGGACTTTTTAACTAGCTAATTCAGGATTTTCCATTCTTTCTTTCACCGATCTTCGCATTTCTTAATTGTGTCGTGTTTGAAAGAATACTAGCAGCTCATCAGTTATCATGCATACATTTTGTGCAGACTGGTATAAAGTTTGTGTGTATTGTCCTATTGTACTAACTGTTGATCATCTTCGACTCGAATTTCTGTTGCCATAGACTAAGCAGCGTCTTATCCGATTACAATGTTAGTACAATTTTGCTTTGTCATCTTTGAAAAGTCAAAATTAATGTTTCTTTAGTTTCTCAAAATTGTCATCAGCTTTCAGCATGCTAATGTTTTTACTGAGATTCTTGAGAAAATTCCGCTGAAAGTTACAGGGCTCAACCGAGTCCGACTCTGAATCCACAACCCTATTTCAAATATTGAAAAATGTTTACTGATTGCTTTTGCAATGTCACATCGGTCTCTCTGAGTATAAATGAACATTTTGTGATAGGTCAAACTCGTTCTAGCGAGAAAGTTTCTCTTGAAAGATCAATTTTAAAGTAAAACAAAAATCACTTAGGTTCAGAAGGGTCGCTCGACAGGAATGACACTGAAGGAACACTTAATTTAACTAATTATCTACTTTTCATCAACATGCATCTAGTTTACTTAGAGAATGTAATATAAAAAAGGGTTCTATTCCAGGTCGCATTGGAATCGCTGCTCAAGGTCTTGGTATCGCTCAAGCTGCATTGGAATGCGCTATAGATTATGCTACCAAGCGTCAAGCATTCGGCGCTCCAATTTCAAAAATGCAGACTATACAGAACAAACTAGCAGACATGTCTCTACAGGTAGAGTCAGCTAGGCTCTTAACTTGGCGTGCAGCTCGTCTTAAGGACTCAGGAAAGTCGATAACAAAGGAAGCAGCAATGGCCAAATTAGCCGCATCTGAAGCTGCTACTTTCGTCTCTCACCAAGTAAGTCATTTGATTGATATGCTACTTCTAAATTGACAATTGAATAATTAACAATTTTTTGTGAAGATTACAATTTTACAAGAAAATTAAAGGTCTAAAATCGATCACACTTTTCAAGCATGGCTAAAAATTGGAACTGTTTGATCAAATTTTTTTGATGTTTTTTTGAGCTGTAAAGAGTCAAGCATTTTAAGATATTAATTATTGTTTGCCATCAAGTTGTGCACATTTTTTATCATCATCAAGCAGTCATCTTCAGGTACAAGAGACTAGGGTTAGTAGAAGCTTAAAACATGGGGAGTTTGAAAATTATCTTTTCAATGAGATGATATGATGTGACAACTTTATGACTCGTATTATTGCTGACTCGTATCCGCTTCCTTTGTGAATGAAAAAAATTCAGTCGCCCATCAACAAGTCTCTACTATATCATACTTATCAACGACTGGTCTCAGTTAGTGTTTAAAAAATGATGAATTGTGTAATATGTTTTTCAAAACAATTATGTCATAAATCTAGTAATTCTGTTTAAAACATGTTTCAAAATTTAATTTTGCTCATAGACAATGCTGCTATTCAGTATTGGTATTAGAGACTTGATATAATGTAGAAAAATGCAACATCGTTTGTCAGGTGCAGTGCACTCCGGCTAAGCGGGAGAAAAGTCAGGAAGCATTTCCAACACATGTAAAAATCCCCAGTTAAGAGGGATAGTTTTCGGAAGTCCCCTTAAGCGGGAGAATATTTTGCTTTTTTAACAATTTAGCTATTTTTTGTTGATAACTGGATTTGAACTGCATTAAGTGATTTTTGTTCACTTGTGTTCAGAAGTGTTCTTACCACTTGTTGTTCTTATGCACTGTGTCAGTGTAGCGCTACAAAAAAGCGCTTGTCCTACAGAAAAATATGGTTGCATATGATGAGAAGGAAAGGAATTATTTTATTTGAGCATTCGTTTTTCTATTGACTTCTAAGAAGCAGCCTAATACATCTATTATTTATTTGCAATTGCTGCTCATAGGGATGTGATTTTTTCTGATAAATCAAGAAATCCTGATTTTTTCGGTTGATTTCGGTCATTTTTGAGACAAGGCAGATTCTGCAAAAAAAGTTATAGAAGGTAATGGAGGTTGAGTGGGACTTCATATATTGCTAATTCGTCTTTGATAGTATATTTCTTTTTAAAAGCTTTCATAGTGTAATGTCTGCTCATATCTGGATATTTGCCCATTGTTAACATAAAGCTGTTTGCATAGTCAATATATCACTTGTGGGCTATTTTATGCAATAAACTATTTTACAAGTTTTGTGCTTTAAAAACGAACATCCATTTATGCTTTATGGCATCCACCAGTTGAACGATGAATTATGTGAATATTAAATGGCCAAGAACTGTAGCGACGTTACCACCCCAATGTGTGTAAGAGATGACAACGACAGCATTGTCTACGGAAAGGACATATTGCGTGTTTGGAAGACCTACATGGAGTCACTACTCAATGAAGAGAACGACTGGGTTGAAGCAATTCCCAGTGAACCTGTTGTAGGTCCCAGGTGTCGCTTAGCAGAGCAAGAATATGAAGATGCGCTGAAAGAAAGTAAGCGGGATATAGCTCCAGGCCCATCAGGCATTGTCTCCGAGATGATCCTCGCTGCTGGGAAGTGGTTGACCAACCTAGGAAATTTAATTCTGGAGGAGAATGCCATCCCTAGCGACTGGACGTTGAGCTCCCTGGTTCCCATTTTTAAGAGCAAAGGTGATTCCCTCAAATGCAGTTCTTGAGGGCGATCAAACTGCTAGAACATGCAATGAAGATTCATGAAAGAGTGCTTGAGAAGAGAATCAGAGATCGTGTCGATTTGAGCAACTTGCATTTTGGTTTCATGCCTGGCAGAAGCACGATTGATGCAATATTCATCTTAAGACAGCTGCAAGAAAGATTCCTTGCCTACGACAAAGACCTCTTCTATGGATTCATAGATCTAGAGAAGGCATTTGATCGTGTACCTCGTAGCGTGGTTCAATGGGCCCTTCGAAGAGCAGGTGTCGACGAATGGATTGTGTCAGCGGTAATGATGCTGTACGCGGGTGCGAGGACATTTGTGAGAACGGATGCAGGTTTGACTGATGACCTTTCTGTCAATGTTGGTTTGCATCAAGGCTCCGTTCTCAGTCCGTTGTTGTTCGTGCTGGTGATGGACGCCATCTCAAAAGACACAAGTGCTGCATTGCCTTGGGATGTGCTATATGCTGACGACATCGCCATTGTGGCAGAGAGTGAAGAAAGACTGCAGCAAAAGATTTCAGAATGGAAACACGGACTCGCAGAGAAAGGACTGAAAGTTAATACGTCCAAATCAAAAGTGCTCATTTCGTCAGTGGGTGGTAGTGAGGCAGAGCCATCAGGAAAGTTCCCGTGTGCGATATGTAAGCAAGGAGTTGGCCAAAATTCAATAAGATGCATTCAATGTGCTCTCTGGGTCCACCGTAAATGTAGTGGCATCAGCGGCAGCCTACGACTACAGCACATGAGTTCCACGTCTAAGTGTAAGCGATGCAGAGGCCAAGTGATAGAACGTCCTCAGCCTGCCAACCTGTTGGTCGACGGTTACGAGCTTGAGATACTTTCACACTTCTCCTATCTTGGCGACGAACTAGAGGCAGGTGGTGAAGTAGATGCTGCTGTCAATAGAAGAATTCGATGCGGCTGGGCAATCTTCAAGGCGTTGATGCCGTTCCTCACCTCACGTGCTCCGTCCCTCCACATGAAAGGAAGAGTATATGATGCCTGTGTCCGGAAGGGTATGGTATACGGAAGCCAAGTTGTGACATGGAAAGTAGAGGGAAGAAGAAGAAAAGGTCGACCTCGGAAGACATGGAGTGACTCTGTTGCCGCTGATCTCAAGCAGAATGGTCTGAAAACTGATGACGCCAACGATCGTCAACGCTGGCGCTCTGCGATCCACAGCATTGGGAAGAATCGTCCAACCCAACGAAGTCGGAGAAAACGGACGTTAAACGCATAAGTATAAGTAAGTAAGTAAGTAAGTATGTTAGAATCTCAAATCAATCGCGGTATTTGAGTTATATATAGTATAAAAAACAACTCGTTACACTGAATTTGTATAATTTACATGTGACACGTGGCTTACAAATATGACTCCTGTATGATTATGATTGTTTCATGGCTCAATGCTAGGTATTAATCACATCTGTTGTCACATGGGTTTCGCTTAAATACATGTATACACGTAGACTATATGGGCTGCATGCTGTACATTACCTAGTGCGTTACTTTTGTTTTCATTTTGTATCACTTCATTTATAATGCTTATAATCGAACTACACCAGGCTATATGTGAATGTCCCAAACTATTGGTTCTGGGAGTCTACTGATAATGTAGTAATGACTGTCTATACTGGGCCCCTTCAAAAATTGGTTTTCTGATTTTTTTCGTTTGGTCAATCACATCCCAGATTAATCCGTGTGTATGCGCTTCAGGGAAAACAGGGAAAATTCAGGGAATTTGAAAAATTAATGTTATTAGTTGTGTTAAAGTCAATGTCCTAAACCACTAACAAGTACTTAATGTCAAAGTTTATGTGCATGTACGAGTACTAAGACTATATTTGATGTCATTTTCTTATCAGCATCACAAGTGTGCTGATTTTTGCACATTCCAAATCTTTCAACTCGAGAATCCTCACCTCTATTCGTATATGCTAATTGCTGTTATTTTCTTCTTTTTATTAGATATAGCTATTTGTTATATTTTTTTATTGCTAGTAGATTGAAAACCAAATAGGTTCTTGTTTTTTTGTTTTTATGAATAAAGATTTGATATGTTTAATCTTGAACGATAGTTTTATCAGTGCCGACATCGTTTATTACTCCTTCCAAGCGTTAACTTTGTTTTTCAAATGCTTAACTAATGATTTGATAGAGATGAGGAAATATAAAGGGTTCAAATGGAATGTTCATGAGGAAATATGATGATCATGATATGACGTACTTGGCTTAATTTAAAACTGTTATAACAAAAGCAGCTATCTTCATTCAGTTAACAGACAACAAAATATGCAGTTAATGGATGAACTACAATTGATATCAACTGATGTCATCCTTTTTTGGGTACTATATCTCTTTTTCGGTCAAATTCAGTTTTGAAAATGTTCTGAGAAAATGCAGGGAATTTTTTTTTCTAAAAGCGTATGCACCCTGTTAATACATCTGTTAGTTCCTAAGAATTAATTTATGTATCAGTTCACAGCGCAGTGTGTCAACGAGCCAACACACGCTTTCTCTTGAGGAGAAGGTTAAACTCATCAGTTGACATTATATTCCTCTCTACTTAAGCCTAGATAGATGCTTGATTTCCATTCACTGTTGACGAATAAACTTCAACTATTATCCCGTGTTTTTACAACTCAATAAATGCATGTAATAAATTGCTTCTCATGTTCATAATAAATACAATATGGCTACACTTGCCTTTCCATGTTAAACCTTAGAACAAGACAAATTTAACGTAGATAGTAATTATTTAGGCTATTATTTATTCGAACTTGTTACTCCGCTTAAGCGGGAACTTCGGATAAGCGGGAGAGAAATCTTGCTCCCAAACCGTCCCACTTATTCGGAGTACACTGTATAATGTTAACATGTGTAAGTTCATCAAGAACATCAACGCATGGACGTATAATTCCTGACTATCAAATCTATCTAAACACCAAAGGTCACTTATTTAAGCTGGTAATATGTTATAAAGCATATACTAGTTTGCATGTTATGTTATTTGCAGTAGGAAATCGAAAGCACGTGAAGCATGTTTTTCACAAAAAACTTTCAAAACATAGTTTTAACCAATTCATGTTTTTTAATCTTCGTTTTAGTTGCAGAGCATTCTTAAGAAATCTGAAAGTAGCAAAGCTATTGCGAGTGAGCCTATATTAGAAAGGAATATAAAGATGTCCTGGAATGGCATATCTGCCTAAGCCACTCGCTCAAGAAGCCCCGTGTCGAACTCTCTTTGATTTAGTGTTGCGATGTGTCAGTTGCTCGTGGTGGCAAAGCTCACAATGTGAGTTGGTCACACAGGTGACGCTGTCTATCATGATTCCATAGCAATGCTGTGATCAGTATCAGCACAATCTGACCTTTGACTTGAAATTGATGTTTTTTGGCGGTAGTCGTGTGGATCATGAACGTAACTGTTGTTATGTGCCCACCGCTTTATTGGTTGTCAGAGTCGAGGAACCACCCTAGAATTAGAGTCACATGCATGCCAAAATTATAACCCACTTCAAGTCTGACAAAAAACCAATTACCTCTGTGAAAGTGAGACATACTTAAAAATCAAAATTATTAAGACGACAGATGATATTACGAATTGTAATTACATTTTATAGTTTCAGGATCACACTGTATACTCTTAAACCTCAGAATTAGATTGTTTGAGCGCATCGATTATGACCAACCGCAAGGAACTCCGCCGCTGCTCTTAAACACTAATTCCGCTGCTGTTGCATTTACATTCCGACCTATAGCGCTTTAAAGATTGCCATCATGCAATGATCAGGATGTTCTCTTTGGATGTCCCTATTTCATGTTATGTGACATCAAAATCACAATATGTATTATTCGAAGGCCTATAGCTTGAATGATACATGCCAATTAATATATTAGCTGGCTTTAAATCTGAATTTAATACGAAATATTGTTTTTTATATTTTAAAAAATGAAGCTTTAGCGTCACTATTCCCCCATATTGGAGGCTTGGACGGTGCTGACGTAGTCAGACGTTTCGAGAACGCTGTAGTATTTTAAGTCGGGATGCCCTGCCTGCCGACTTCCAATGACACTTGCGGGGCTCGACCTCTGGACCGAAAGATCGCTAGGTCAAGCACTTAACCACTGTTCCACGGAACCACTTTGCCGCTTACCACTTTACATGAATGTAATTCCTTAAATCAGGAAGTGAATAAATGCGGCAATTTATTTCAACTGTGCATTTTTCTTCTATGTCCATAGATTACTTTGACCACAAAACTTTCACGTGAGTATTATATGCAGGATAAATTTAATGTACATTCTATTTTGTTAATTGCAAGCGAATTATTTTTATAGATGTAATTTGGTGCATGCAGCTGTTATACATGTATTTTGAATTCTCTCTGTCATATGAAATGCGTCTCTGAATCAGATAACTAAATTTAAAAGAAAATTGCGGATGCATCTGCACTACAACTTACATGCATCTGTCAGGCATGGCCTCATGTAAGATGACCATGATGGGATTCATCAACACAGTGCGAACTCGGGGATTATAATAGACGTTACGTAAATACATCAAGTTGTCATTTGTCGGGTTACGTAGGTCAGAGGATATTTTATAGTGTACACACCAGAGCTTCGTTCTACCTCGGCAATACTTAAAGGAACAGTCAGATGTTGCTTTGCCAGGCTTGACAAGAACAGTAATTGGCTACTATGGTCAGCCTGCTACATAGAAGATCATCTGAATCATCTCCTGTGTGACTGACTAAAAATCAAATACAAAGACCATTCTCCGAGAACTGGAGAGCTGCGTTATGTGGGTTTTTTAAATCCAGAAATAATTTCAAAATTCATATCTCCTTTTCATGTGCGGTGGTGATAAAGCACGACATGTTATTTGGATTGATCACAAGAAGAGCTTCGATGTACTAATTCATAGCAGTGTGACGTTTCAAGCACTTTGTCAACTGTAGCGTCGTATGCATCATAAAAAGATCTGTACCTGATAACTTCTCTTTTTGCGGCAGTAACGACTCATCAGCAAATCAATTATGGTACAAAAGTTAGATGTCGACTTTCCTGTCGATGAGCTATATTCCTATAGTTCTCCTCAAAAAGGGAAGACTTGCTACGTCAATGAATGAACAGCAAAAATGTCTTTGAAAACACAAATTGAAAGCACAAAAAAGCATCATCTTTGGAATTGTAAAATGATTTATGAATGTTGCACGTTGCATAACGAAAGTTCGTATATTTTTCGGCCTTTCACCAATTGTTTCCTTTATCAAACAGTAAGAAAGAAAAATACCGCCGTAATACTGATATTCCTCTTTGCCACTGAATAAAAAGGGTTCAGCCATTTTAAAGGTCCGAAACACCCTGTCTGATACTTTAGCCGCAACAAATAGTCTTATTCAAATAAATCACATTCTGTACTATGTGAAAAATTGTAATTTCTTGGTCATCTTTCTTCGCGATATATGTTTAAGCTCTGATGGCAATGGTGACCGTGAATCACAGTGAATAATCAGATGAGTTATTAAAAATTATCTGTCTGGACTTGATAGTCACGTAGACAGTCAGTCGTGTGCACGTAGGCCAAAATACAAAAATTTATTAATTTGATTATTTTGTAAAAATGACGAATTTGATGAGCCATTTTTAAAATGTGTCATTTTGTTAAATGAAACATTCTCGTGCGTGACCTGAATCTTCGTCGAAATGATTTTAAATACGCCAGCTGCTACTTTCTACTAATTACTTTCTTGTAACCTTAAATCGCTAAATAATGTTGTTAGATGAATGAATAAAAGCTTGAAAGTCACTACTCCCACACTTGTCAACTTTCAGTGAGACATTCGGAGGTCGAGTAGACGACGACCAAAAAAATCGCCTGGCATTTAACCATTGTTCCACGGTACAATGACAAATAAACTTTGTTACTTAAAGCACTAAAGATCATTAGACCTCACTCCCAAGTTATGAATCCAACAAGTCGCACTTCAACTATGCTACCAAGAAGGCCAACCAAAGTTTGTTCATCATCAGAAATCCCTCTAATCTGAACCATTATGCTCTGCTCCTATCCTGCTATCTGCAATGCTCCTCTCTTTTTACACGAGCTAACTCTACGCCTACCGCAGTCGTGGGCTCGGAGATCATCAAAATCGTTCAAGTTTTGCACGTGATGTAGCAGCTCATTGAATGCATTGTAATCAACTGTTTCTGTGTTGCGCTCTTGCGGTAATTTGCAAGACGAATAAAGTCACTATTATTATTACAATTATGACAGGACGAGCTTACTATTATCATTTCTGGGTGCGAAGAACATCTCCTATGTAAGAATGCAATCACATTGACAAAATAAACACAACTTCAACCTTCATATTCAACACATCTTATATGTATGCTGGATTTGTGCCTCAGGTTAACTAAAACGTTTAAACTGTCCTTTGTTTGATGTTGCCCTGAATGCGCGCCAAAGCTTGAACCGATGCTCCACATAGCGTTGGCCGTCGCCAGTGTGCATAAAATGTGCAGTTTTAAAAAAATGAACCTTGTTTATACTTGGAAGCACATTACGCAACCCTTCTTCCACGTGGCCGAGTTGTTATTTATCTCACTCTCATTCTTTTTGTGCTGTCTACATATTTTTAAAGGTCTTAAGTTTGACCCAAGGCTGTTTGTCCGAAGACTATTGCATCATGACAAATATTTAGTATCACTTGCTATCATGAATCACGATTGCGTGTTTTTTTCAGTGTATTCAAATCCTCGGTGGAATGGGCTATGTTTCCGATATGCCTGCAGAGCGACTGTACCGAGATGCACGGATAACAGAAATCTATGAGGGAACAAGCGAAATACAACGCCTTGTGATAGCAGGACAAATTCTTAAGGAATATGCATCCTAGTGACACTTCATGGAATATTTCATCAGGATTCGGTCATAGAGTACAAAGGAATTAACTGTTTGAACATGTGATTTTGTAATGACTTGACGAGCAATTTACCTCTGAATACACTTTTGTTTTTACTCCTTTTCGCTCTATGGTCATTCGACTGCACTCGATCTTCGCATATCGTTGATCGATTCCACTCAAAATTCATTGGGCTAGACTCTGTACGCAGTTGGTATATGTTTCATTCTTACTATCCTTCCAAGGAGTTTATCGTATTTGTTTCATAATGTTCATAATATTCCCATCCTACAATGAGAGGTGCATCTGCACTGCATTTTATTGCAGTTCAACGGTATGCTCATTGCACGGTCAATTTATGGGGCCTGCAGATGCATATTAATTGTTGAATATCTAATTCAGCAGGTCAATACGTCATTGAAATTATCTGCTCGACTTAAACGCTCCTATTATATACTCAAGACCAGGGTGCGTCGGAGTGATAGACAATTTTATTGTTTTCGGAAGTGGAAAAAGTGTAAAAACGTCCGATTACCTCAGTTTTATCAGATATCATGAGGGGAATGATATTAATCGTTTGGAAACAGTAAAAAATCTGTACAATTATTCATCGTTTTTGAGAAAATCGTCAATTAACGAACACGTTTAATTTCTTCAAAAACGAGCAAACTCATGATGTAGAATGAACACGAGAATGTTGAATAGATTTAACTTTTGTTCACCTTTCATATTCACTCTCTACACAGACTAGACAAATTAGAAAATTAATGAAGACAAAAACTGATGTGTAGGAATTAAATTTTTGAAGGGGTGACATGGCCTCTTTGCACGTGCTTGCATGGATGCCATGCATAGATAAAATGGAAAGCCTAGTTCTATCACTCTTCAACATATGAATTCCCAGTTTGACATATCAAGACTAATTGGTAAGCCCTGTGTCTTTGTATATGGAACACACGATTTGCATGAATGACATGTGTTATTCAGGCCGCAGCGAAATCGATGAGTTAGCAAAAATTTCATTGTATCAATATCATGCTTCACAAATACCATAGACTTCTGCAATTGCGCATGACACTAGGTGACATGCCACGCGTAATTACAGAGCACCCCAAACAGCATTCTATTCTTCTACCCGCGTACATACGCGCTGCATTAAGAGTCAGAAATCACTTGATCTGATGCTGTTAAAACATGGGAAATGTTTATGAATACGCGCGGGCGAGCGTTTATAGTTTGCGCGTCGTCCGGTTGTCTGCGCTGCCGCTTGAACTACTAAGATGAACCGCTTAGCATGTTCTGTCTTCCCTGAGCATGAAGTCCTATCACATTGTTCAGCCTCTGATACATGCAGACACATGAGACGCAAAGTCTATATAACAGGACTGCCAACTATACTAACTTATATTGCAGCAATGTCCCGCATAGCCACGGATGTTTTGGGTCATGTGTAGGCTAATTACGCGTGGTTCACGCGTGATTGAGCGTGGCATGTCACCTAGTGGATATAATGTATCCCACTCTCATCCCACATAGTCATCGATGTGCATTTTAATGCGGTATATCGAACCTCACCAGACGAAATGACTAAGTCTTACTAAGTCTGATCAGATTCTTGCAAAGTCTGATAATTAAAGAACTTATTTTATTTAAGATCTTACATTTCCTGACCAGACAGTACCAGACTTACTAAATCTTATATTTTGCAAAATAAGATCTTTTCAGATCTTACCAGCTGATAATTGAAATTAAGAAAAGTGAACTGAAATTTAAAGTCCGATTACAGTGCGAAGATCAGACGATATCAATGGTTCTAGTTCTTAAATGATCCTGCTGGAACATCAGAGCATTAGATATATGTAGAGAAACGCAAAATATAAGACTTTTTCTACTCAAAAGATTTCTAAAAATCACAAATAAGATCTTATCAGATCTGATCAGATTTGCAAATAAGACTTAGCACGACTGGTACTTTCTGGTCAGAACTTGTAAGATTTCCTTAGTAAGTCATTTCGTCTAGTGCTGTGTTGTAGGGCAATTGGAAAGTATTTGAATAATTCAGGAGTCGTCGCCATCACAGCTGAGATTGCAGCTCCTCGATTTGTCGAAATTTCAAGGAAATCCAAGATGCGAGGATTTATAGCCAATGCGTTTTTCCCATTGTGGTATATGTCCATTGAAAAATGCACTTTTAGACATGTGCAGAAGATTAATGACTCAAACAGTCAGCCTAGGCTACTGGTCTACAGGGAAATTTTTTATCAAAAAGACCAGTTATTTGCGGATATCACGTTCCTGCTGTCAAAAAATTATTCCTGTGACGTAGCGACGTGGAAACTCTATAAGAAGCATGAAATCATAGAGTAAATGTGGGTAGTGATCGACTCAAAAATTCATCCGTATGCAGGAAGATGTCCTCTTTATAAGTAATGTGAAACAAGTTGGATATGAAAGGAATAATGCTTGCTAAATGCATCATAATTAAGCGGAAATTATAAGCTGATGATAGGGAAATTTCATGAGCTGCATTATAAACGGAAGTCTTCATGAAAAAGTTGAGATCTGATTTTGCTTTCTCGGCTGAAATTTCAGCTATTTAATTCAATTTCTACCGGTATGATTTTGTGATTCACTAAATTCGATGTTTCATTTCTTGAATCTGAATGGTAATGTGGACCCATTTATATCTTTCAAAGTTAATTGAAATCATTGTCTTTGGATATGTGATTTTGTTCTGCAAGTTGCAGGTTGCCTATGATCACGCTTAGGAGAATACTCTTGAGGTTGAGCATAGTAAGAAACCATCGAATTGCTAATTTAATAAATATTAAATCTCCAAGGCTGTCATGACACTGAGAATTTGTAAAATGCCATCATTGTTTCTGCATTGCTATCATGATCATTCAATACCGTGGCAATTTCTTTAAAACTGCAAAAATTTGCATATCTCATACAATATATATAGATATATTGTATATACATTATATACAATACCCAATTGTATATTCACCTTGTGTTCATTTAATAAAATGGAAAGTGTATGCACCTGTCGACACTCTACCTACACTTACTCTATTTTAAACCGAAATTGATGCAAGCTGAAATCAATGTGTGACAACTAATGAACACCAATGATTGTGACGAGCTATATTCTAGTGCTTCGAAGAAGCATACAATGCTGTGGCTTGGAGTAGATAATGAGCTCCATGCTCAGTCACTTGCTTGCGCAACTCACTTACTCAACATGTGCCCACTAACACATCTTATCTATAACACTGCCATTACATATCCTGTTATCTAATTCTGTTTTAATTAAGGCGAACAACCGAAAACTCGGTAATATGATAGCAGCTCCATGGAACAGGGAGAAGTTAATATTGAGAAATTTATGCTACCTATAAAATATTACTTCAACTCTTTAAATATATATTCAAATTCGAATTTACCATGTGATAAGACACGCCTTAACCCCTTTGAATTTGAGTGGTTTAAGTGATATGCTTACTACAGCAACGACATTGAGACTCAAAATATCTATAAAAGAAACATTTTGAATATTTGAAGATCATCGTGATACCTATCGTGGATATTATTGTCAGGGCACAACATATGGTCTGTAAGTCAACCTCTGCTTTGATAAATGAATAAATATATCTCTAGCCATAGCTTCTCATTGAGATTTTGCTGTTGCAACTTAAGATACTTAATAAGATACTGGAACAATAAATTAGACAAAGTAAAAAATGCAGTCATTTAGAGTGTGTTGTGATAAAAACGTGTTCACTAGTTTCTTCGGCAAAGGTATGAGCATTTAAATTAGCTCTCCTCTCATTGATATCAGGCACCTCTGCGAACCGAAATCAACTAATGCTAGGCTTCTGTGAACAATGACTCATGACTGAATCTCCTATTTCGATGTGGGATATTAGGTTATAGCCCCCTACATGTGTTTGATCTGTGAGATCGGGCTTTAGTGGTAACATTAAAGAGATGAATTCACTTGAGACTGACTGCTGGTTAGTCTAGAGCGCACAAGGGTACCTGTGCCATTGCTTCTCGTGATAGAAAGCGAGAGAGATTGACATGTTGATATTCTAATCACTTCGGCTTCGGACTGCGAAGTAAAAAATTTCATCGGGTTTTTTAACTGTTTAGTCGATCCTACAGTCAGGAATTTTTAATGAAGTTGACCATGAAATTTGGTTGAGTTGACCATGAATGATGATGGAAATTCGGCCGATCAGATATATCCTTCGGATGATGCTAATTGCATAAGCGAATTATTTGTTATTTGTCAAAATTGGCTACTTGAAAATGAAATTTCATCTTCCTGCAGTAGAATAACGGAATTACAGGCTGCAAGAATTCACTAACTGCATGCAATGGCAGAACTGTGTATGCAAGTCTTCATGGTCTGGACATCCAAAGTATTCGGTGACAGCTGCATGTACCCTGTAGACGGTGACGTGCAGACATCGGCATATTCGCACTTGTGATCGATGGAATATGCCTCGCGCCGTTGTGGTATACAAGCTGTTTCATGTTTTCTGCGATTCCTGTTTGTCAGCATCGAGGGCTCCTCATGGGTCTTTCATTTGACAAGCGAAGACAAACAATTTCTTCAAGAAAGCGTTTCAAAATCTGTTGTTTCCCAGAAAGATTGTCAGCGGTTATTCCTCAGCGACAGGCTACTGTTGAAACTTGTCAGAATGCATCAAGCAATTTTATAGCCTTTTCGTTGTTGCTGCAATTACGAAATCACGGATTCATTCGCTTTGACCACCCTTGGCATTTTGTGGGTTTAAATGCATGCAATAATTTTCTGAATTTAAATTCCAACTTGTCATTTTCCCACTCCTAGGAATCTGGTCGCAACTGATCTCTGTATACTTTCTCGCTTAGCCATTGTGATTCTACCACAGATTACAATCCGAAAGGTAGCAATCCGAGAAAATCCTCCTTATCAAAATAATTTGTGGTCGATGGCTTGTGGTCGAATCCCATAATAAGTTTCTTTTTTGTGCAAACATGTTTAATTTTGGGAGCCTCATCTGACATGTTGGCACTTGCTTTATGACTGGACAAGTCCATGGACAGAGTAAGAGTCTTTAGCGCATGTGCACCACTGAATAATGTCTCATCGAATCTGATACAAGTTATTTTTCACGGAAGATGAACATCCCATGCTGAGTTGAATTGGCTCAAGCGCCTGAGGGAATTCTTATAAGACCGAGAAGATCAGTGGACATGAATTCGTCGGGTTGATCATGTATCGTAAAGTTTAACTCAGAAAGGTTTGTTTTCTCAGCTTTTTATCAATGATTTGGTCTCAATAGAATCCTTGCGATGTTCGGAGTAAGAACGTGTAAATTTTATTTAAATCAATTCAGTAGTTTGCTTTCAAACCTATTTCAATATTTTTCAACTTTTTCAAGTGCAAGGGGAGGGGAAGGATGTACTCAAAATTCGGCATGACCGCACGTTCGTATGAATAGCGAACGCCACCAGACAGGGCTGCCGGAATGCGTTTTGACCTATTGTACCGGGGTGGGTGCACCACTGCACTTATATATATATATAAAATAGAGCAAATAATATGGAGGCGTAGATGAATAAATAAATAATAGATAATATGGACTAAAAGTCAAATTCCTGAAGCTACCGGTTTCGATGTATTAATTATTACATCTAATCATGCATCAGGAGCTAGGCAATACAATATTACAACTGAATGGAAAGAAAAAAATTACACAGAATTCAAAGAAGGTTTAAATTGGGAAATGAAGCAGCTTTCTTTGATCTCTCTCATATGTTTAGTCGTGTTCCATGAAAGCTGAAAGAAAGGCATCACTTCAAACTGCTTGTCTTTATCCGCGGCGCATCGAGAAATATGTCTACTGACAGGTAATGGAGCTGCATCTGGGTGCTTAATATGATGTCTATGCACTGTCATTCTGTTTTTTAATAGATCTCCAGTTTGACCAATATATAACTCCATACATCCCAAACATCGCAACACGTAAATTACATTATGAGAGTAGCAGTTCATGTTATGTTTGATGTTAAATGTTCTGTTGCGGAAATGAAATGTCTTTCCTTCAATTATATAATGACAAGTTCCGCATTTGTTCTCGTTACATTTTCTTACACCTTTTATTCCATCATTTTTGTTTCGCCGTAGTAGTGACAAGAGGGATTGTGGTTGTTTATAAGCGGCTTGAATTTGGTAGCTGTTAAACGGAGGCAACATTTTTAAACTTTGAAAAGAGGGCTGGACAACTTTATGAAATGACTTCGGGTTGTTCGGGTTATATGTACTCATGAATCGGATTTTCTTTTCATTACTAGGTTTACATGAAACAGTAGAATTATCATCACTAGTCTTCAAAGCTTTTTCAATCGACCCATCAATTAACTTCTTAGGATAATCTAATCTTATTAGTTTTTGTTTCAATTCTTCAAGTCGTAAGGGCAATATTTCCTTTTCAGACACGATTTTTTTAAGGCGGCAAGCTAGACTAAATGGAATGTTTCGTAAAATATGTCTTGGATGGCAAGATTTGTATGGAACATATGACATACTGTCAGTTGGTTTCCTGTATACATCGGTTTCCAGTCTATTACCTTTTTTGTATAATTTCACATCCAAGAAATGCATTGAAGATGAACTATTTTCCATTGTGAATACGATATTTTGATTTAAATTATTTAAGCAATTATATAGAAGAGAAATGTCTCCGAATTCCTTCGGCCAAACAATGAAGCAGTCGTCAAGATATCGTGTCCATTTCGAGATAAAATACTCACATTGAGCTTCTGACAAAAAAATCTCTTATCTTTTGATAAAGTGTGGTCTCCAGGTATCCCATCACAAGGTTCGCATAAGATGGTGCACATTTGGTACCCATTGCGGTTGCCGATCTTTGTTTGTAAAACGACTTGTTAAAAGTGAAGATATTGTTATCTAAGATAAGATTCAGCCCTTGTAAAATGAAGTCATTGCTTATTCTGTTTGGAATCATATGTCGTTTTTCCGTTAACCAGAATTCAATAGCCTTTATACCTAATGAATGTGGTATACTTGTATACAGAGATTGAATGTCAAAAGTGGCTAAAATTTCATCATTAATAAATTTAGGTAACTTTTTTAAGAAATCGTCGGTATCTCTACAAAAACTCGGAATACTAGCCGCTAAAGGCTTAAGAATTGCGTCTATGAGTTCACTCATCCGACTAGTGGGGGAATTGACATTACTTATTATCGGTCTAAAGCATAAAGAATCAAGTTGACATTCAGCATATCCATGCTCATCTATTGAAATTTCATTTAAAATGTTTGTGAATTTATGGATTTTGGGTAATCCATATAAGTATGGTACAGATGGATGAAAGCGGGATAAGTATGAAAACTCTTTATGGGTCAAAGCATTCTTGTTCATTTCGCATAAACGTTTTATGTTATTCAAAGTTGAGTAGACGTTATATTTTTCTACTTTCGTATACGTCTTATCATCCAGTAAATGATCGTTCATAATTTTTTGATTGTAAAAAGAGCTATCAATAATCACGAAGGCTCCTCCTTTATCTGCTTTCGTAATATGAATATCATTATTTGCTCTCAAATTATTCAGACTTTTATTTTCCTCAAATGACAAATTATGTTTTTTCTTTTTATTGTCATTCTCAGTTTGCTCATTTTTGTTTGATAAATCCATTAAATTTATAATCGAATTGAGTTCCTGATTATCTTTAGGAGGTTCAAAATTACTATCTTTATACTTCAAGCCAAAGGAATTTTCGTCAACTTTATCATTATCCTTAAAATATTCAATAAGACGCAATTTTCTGTAATACTCATGCATTTCATCATTTCTGATATAGTTGTTTTTATTAGGCATAGGCGTGAATTTACAACCTTTGGACAGTAACATTCGAGCATTAATATCTAATTTATAAGATGAAATGTTTAAAGTAGAGATACCCTTTAATCTAAAAAAAGATCATTATTAGAATTTTCAAAATATTGGTAGCTTGTATCGTTTTCATTGTAGTCAGAATTTTTATTTGAACGATTAGTAGCATTTCTGTTCCAAGATCTAAAATTGCTATTTTGTGGTTTTCTGTTGAAATTTCTGTTAACAAAATTACGACAAGTATTAGGGAATCGGTTGTAGTTTGAAGGTCTCGAATTTTGATAAAAATTGCCTATTCGTATTTCGCGTAGGCCTATTCCTAGAGAATCCATCGTCTCTTGGAGATCTAAATCTCGTATTTAAATTCTTAGATTGACTATCTAAAGATATTAAGTGCTTTTCGGAATAGAAGAATTTCGCCTTTTCTTCCCAAATCTTATGACTGTTGCTTTCTTCGGTATCGGTCAGTTCCCGCCACGTCTGTTAACTGTCACCCCGCGCACTTAAAGCATGAGGTTTGTTATCAAATGATTTCTTTGGTCTAGTTTTCTCAATATTTGACTAAAATTATCGAAACGGACTTCATTTGCAATTTTATGGAGAATGCGATGGTATTGTTCATTTTGCAATCAGAAGTAAAAAACTTTTCTAAAATGAAAAAAAACCGCAGTTGGAATGGGTTCAGACTCATTTGAGAGCTCGGCAACCGAGCTGTGTGTGAACGCCATCCGTGGGTTTGTACTGAACTTAATGATAGAAATCAAGAAACCATCTAGCTTGGTAGAAAATAGCCGTACAACCGTGCTCTGTCTGAACGGGCCTTTATGTTTGTATCAAAATTTCATGCAAATCGGTGTAGTATGTCGCTAGGAATTTATCTCCAAGTTAGGCGTTTTTTTACCAGTTTTGTAAAAATTCGAATGCAACGATCTCTAAATCCTGAACGGTTGATAGAAGACACATGTAATAACTTCTCTAATACATCAACCTCAAAATATTGAGTTTGTTTCTGTAGACCACTTCTAAATATTGTAACGGAAAACCCTGGAAATGCCAGTGCATCAAAACGTTGAGTAACAGCGAAGCTCTAGGTTTGCAAAAATGCGAGACGGAGAAGGACGAATAATGAATCTGAATTCCTTTGAAGAGGACTATCAGACACATCGTCTCAATGATTGATTTCAGCACACTTCCTATCAACTCGACTGCATTATCGAGCTTATTAGAAGTGGCTTGTGAAAATATTCTGTTCTCATTTAGTGATAATTTGTATTACCAAATCAGTGGTATATCCATGGGGTCTAGTCTGAGGCCTACCATGACAGCCTTTACCATGGATCTTCTCGGAAGCCAATTTTCTAAGTGCGACTGCAATCAGCCATTTTTCTATCGTTGTTATGTGGACGATTGTTTTGCTCTTTTTCAAAATGATACTGAGGCAGAACGTTTTTTGAATTTTCTGAACTCTCTTGATAAAGACCTGAATTTCACGATGGAAGGAAGTGTCATCGATTCATTGTTTTTTCTTGACACTAACCTTGCGCTAAAATCAGAGCAATTCAAAATTGATTTTCATTTGAAAACTACCAACACTGGGGTCTATATGCATATTCATGCGTATGCTATGTAGCAGTATAAATTGGCTGCACTGAAATCCCTATTTTACAGGGCTCTTCGTATTTGCTCCGATCAGTCTTTGTACGATGCAGCTGCTGAAAAGATAATTGGAATATTTAAGCAGAATGACTTCTCTGATGCACTAATTTTCGAAACAAAGTTCAAAGTCTAACAGAATGTTTTTCAAAGCCAGCAATCGATTGACAAAATTGAAGGTGAAAAGAAAGATTTTGTTTTGGTCCGTTCCGTTCATTGCTAAAGGTATTACAGAATTTAAAAACAGAATAAAGACAAGCGGACAAAATAAATAAAATAAAGTAAAACGATTTGTCCGCTGAAGATGTGCACAAGCACTGAAACCTGTCCGGCTGAAATAAAAGCTTGCGCTTTCATCGCCATGACATCATCATTGTGTTCATTATGTGTCAATCATACATGTATATATATATATATATATATACCACCTACGCAAATCATGAGAAGTCGTTCAATCATGCAAAGTACAAAAATGAAACACAATTATTCAAAGAAAACTGAAAGCTCAAGGAAAGAAATAGGATCCCAAAAAAATTGCTTGGAAAATCATCAAGAAATGTAAACCCTACAAGCCAGGACATTCTAAGTGTTATTTGTGCTCATATGAAAAGTATTACATTTTGAAAAGCAAAGATAAAAATCTTCTTAACAGTAGAAGTGAATTGGTTTCCAAGTGCAGACACAAAAATAAATATTTACTTTTCAACTTCGGAATGACGTGATGCACACTGCATGCTCTAAGTACATTTCATAGCTTTCTATCTTTCTTCAGTTGATTGATGTACAATGATTATTGTTACCGGTATTGTTGCAAGAATTTTGGGTATGAAATTCATTCGGCTGATGATTAAATTTGAAATCAATTGATGATACAATTGAAATCAAAGCAAACGCAATGACAAAAATGAAGTAAAGGGGCCTCATATAAGTACATTGTTTATTCAGAGAAAAAGTGACGTGTGTTGGTGCTCAGAGTTTCATGTAGTGATCATGCATAAATGTTTATCAAATCTCAGCAGATGTAACCATCTGGATACATGTTTCGGCCCGTTGGGCCTCAACAGTCGTGGTCACGTTCGAACCAGCGACGTTGGAGCTAGAGGCCGTGCAAGCATACCCTCCGCCCAAAAGGCCACCGAACCAACCGTTGAGAGCGCGAATTCGCATTAATTGTATTATTATACTGTATCTAGGAGTCGATGACGCAACTTAAAGCGAAAGCTCTTTGAACATGACAATGATAGTAATTGTTGATCAAATTCAGCTTAGCCTACTTTCTCAAATACATGCTATAGGGCTGGTAGAATGGTGTTTCACTTCGCAGGTGATTTTCAATGATTTCCTGGCACTTTCAGCGAGTCACTCGGCATGACATTATCCAGTCACACATGCTATGGTCGCATGTAGATGATAAATCATGATTTCCATCCAAATTCATTAAGTGGTAGAAAACTATGAACTATGTCATGGTAGTGTGCGAATAAATAGAATGAGTTTTTGTTTTCCGTAATCAATTGTATGCTCGATCCTTATGGTATGTTTCTGAAGTCTTCGTTTACAGATGACGGGGAAGCGATAATTGGCTCAATTTCCCAGCTGAAAGAAAACCTTAATTTTGGGTTACTTACATAATCAGGCAAAATCTTGTGGTCAGAAGAAAGATGTACATAAACTTTATCTAAACTATAAAAAACTGTACATAAACTTTATCTTCCTTTTCTTGTGACATAAATACTTCTCGGGAGAGAATAATTTAGTTTTGAAAATTTCTTAGCAAATGTTATCTGCCCTGTAAAGCCCATGTGATTTTACATATTTCAATGGTTTAAACCAGAGTGGAATCGGCGCTATGCCATGCTATTACAGCCCTGTATGCATGTTGATTGAAGTTCATCGCTGACATAAGTCTTTGTATCTTACAATCTCCAAGAAGGATGTTGTGCGTTGAATTACGGCTTTTTTATTGGCGTCCTGTAAATATGTGTCAGTTATTATTATGTACTCCAGTTCTTATATTGCAACATGCGCTAACAAACAAGAAGGTCTAAACCATTGTAATATACCTCTGCATCTGTGGATTACATGATAGCTAACACTGGTCTATCGATAGCTACATTTTCTTTAGAGACTTTGCAGAAAGATGTACATGTCTGACGTGCAATGTTAATTTTACTTGTAAACTTTGATTCCTCACATTTTTTTCTAAAAACATGTCACTATATCAACGATTAGGGAATGTGTGACTTCGGTTCATATTCCTTATTTGATGATGGAATAGAATCCACTTAATTCAGGTCCGCCTAAATGGACAATTCACTTCATTCGGCGATGTCATGCAAGCTAAAAAGACGTATAAACTGGCATCATTGGCCTATAATTCGGCATTTTGCTTTATTCGTCGCATATTTTGCAACATAGAGTATCGATAATTCATGCAATCCGTCAGATTTAGAATAGGATAGCTCCCATTGGTTTATTAAAGATTGAACACATAAAAGAGAGGCCTCCAGCTATTATGCAAACATACATTGATAACTGATTATTTCAATGCAAAATGAAATCTATCTTTTCGAAGTACATAGACAACATGTGATCTTTATGTACAACATTTCAAGGCTTAACTCAAAAATTAAGATGAATGAGTGATCCAAGATTTCACATTTACAAATATTCTTTGGTCCTCATCCATTCATGAAGTAGGTTTTACTTAGGCAGCAGTATATGCAGTATTACATATATACAGTGTAGTCAGAAGTATATACAGTACACTATATATTTACAGTATATGTGTATGTATGTAGTCAACATGCATCTAATTTATTGACACGTCAAAAGTGCTGTGTAACACGAAGTAACAGATGACGGATGCGTCTGGATTTTATATGTTATGGAATTTGTTATTTATTGTAGAAGCATGCCTGACATGTCTAATTCGGCAGCTCGAATAATTCGCACATTTAAATCAGTTCCACATGGTACCAAATTATGCGAACTCTACTATAATAAGGCAAATCAAATTCGGTATGCTTAAGCCTGTGCACAGTTATACAGGCTCTTGTTATTTGTGCAGACCTAATGATTGCAGTGGCTTAGCAGACACTTCTTTGTACCAGTTTAATGATTTGAAATATTTTAATGCAAGGGAAATGAAGAAATATTACACTGGAAATATTTATTACTAGGTTTAAATATTATTTTCAGAAAGTAATGCCTTTCCTCAGCTGCATTGATTTTCATATTTACATAAAAGCGTATTTCAGCATTTATCATTATTGCTATTATAATAAAGTAGCTGACAAAGCCCCTTTTCCTAAAAAACAATTTTTATGTTGTTGTTTTAAGTACATTTCATGGAAGCAAGTACTTATACCACAAACTAAGCAGCAAAGCAGATTTTGACGGACTTTCCATAATTAATTGTTCGACAATCTCAAAAAATTGAAGCATAAAAATGATCTGGCACGTGAGTCACATGGTGATGCAACAATTTCATTCAATTCAAGCCTATCCAATTTAAGCTTTCTTTTCTACATCGGTCGATTTCAATGTACATTTTCATACCGGACTGGACCAGGTGGGTACCGGTACCGGCATAGAGGTTCCACCTCTGGTATGACCACTTTTGACTCAATTTATCGAATTCTGCTTGTAATAATTCAGTTTTCCATCGTTTTTATTGTCCTAATTTGGTAGCTCTGTAGCTAATGTCGACTTGAAGCCTGACAATGCTTCTCACAGTAGTGCAATACAGAAAGCGTGTATATAACGCCGTTGTAAATATCGCTCTATGCGCGCTTGAGCTACAAGTACTTGACATTTGCAAAATGCCATACGAGATATTTGCACTCTTGCATTGTCAACATAATATTTACATGATCATCCCTAACATCAGATGTTGAACTTTAGAGCAGTCAAACCGTCACAGAATATTCGAAATCTTCCCATTTGAATTTGATTTCGAGATTATGAAATTTGAGCATGCATGAAATACACGAATGAAAACGTGAATTCATCGTGTACAAAATGCCTGCATTAAGGAGGCGTAACAATGGCTGAATTCCAATTAGACACGACTCTTGTGCATTACGCATCGAAAGAAAGAAAATATATTTTATGCTTTAAGAAGACTGCACTACATACTTTTTCAATCAATGTCTCGAACGTTTTGAGATCTTTCTCATGGGAATTTATGATGAAATTGACATTTGTTCAGATGTGAGATTAATCGCTTTGGGAAATCTGAATTTTATTCATTTACAACGAGTTTCTATTGTTCAAATTGATGATGGTGTCGATCAGCTTGCACGGAACATTTAAATTGATAGATTAAAATGAACCTGCTAAATGTTAAACAGTGTGGAAAAATAATAATTGCTTAAAAGAATGGCAACGTTAGATAAATTATATGCATGTACTGAGATTTTGAGGAATTGATTTTGTCCTCATCGTAGATGGAGATTATGCGTGAACTCTGCTTGTGAATAATTCGATAAGTCAGGTTTTTATCATTAAATATATTTCAGTCGGATACAAATATCAAATCTTCAATCATGTACAACACACATGTAAATTGCATGGATTTGCTTGGACTTTTACTGGTTTAAATAAGGGTAAAATCACACCTTGATTTAAAATTCTATTATTTTTTGAGACCACATTCTTAGTTCGCTACGTGTATGAGGCGTACGAATTGACATACCTGGTTTTGGTGTTTTAACGCAAATTTTCTGCGAATGGTTTGGACCGATTTTTCCTATTTCTCAGCATGCTCGTAAACAACAACAAATGTAATTGACTGGTGGTAATAACTTACTAAATAACAGAAAAGACATTCGAAGACAAGTCGTCGAAGACCGTTTCGTTCGTGTCACGAGAATGCAGTGTGACGAGTACGAAAGGGAGATAAAAGAACGACGCACATAAACGATAACCAAGATACTTTTTGTTGTTACTGCATTAATTATGAGATGAAGAGATATTGTTTCCTTGTGAAAAGTGTCGGCATATGAGCATATAGCGAAACCTGATATTTCAATTAACTTAAGTATAAATGTTTCAATAGCCAATTTCATTTTTCTCTGTGTCATAAGAATTTTGAGCCACAAAATCCTCATTAAATTTCTTTCTGAAATTTTAAAAAATATATACGGAGGGATTAATAGCTAATTTCTGTTAGTTACTAATTTCCAGGCCAGCACAAGGATGGCAATGAAACTGCTTTGAAGAATGCGTGTGTGACTGATAATTCTGATCTTGTGAATTCGTGGCATATTGCGTTCTCATAGGGCTGTTGGTGGTCGACCGGTTAATTTATCTTGACCGGTTGAAGATTATAATGAACCGGTTTACCGGCTAATAATTACATTAATTAACTGATGCAGCTGATTTCGTAGCGAATCGTTGTCTCTGATTTAATTCTGATTCAACGTTGGTGAGGCAAACCAAAAGCATTTCAAACGATGGTTCTCTATTGGCTCTGAGGCAAACTCGGTTGGTGTTTTTAAAGACGCATCACCATCACGTGATCGGGTGTGAGGTCTGAGTGGCTAATGGGCAGGGGCGTATCCAGGATTTTGAAAAGGGGGGGTACAAAAATTAATAAATTTTTTGGCCTACCACGAAGATTATGCATATTCAACGCAAAGAAATATAATAATCATAAATAGTATAATCATAGTCGCATGTAATATTATCGATAATTTAATCTTCGCTTTCATATTCATTTTCGCTAATCCCGAATTTTGATATCCCACATTTTGATATCCCACATTTTGATATACCGTAACGTCCTAAAATTGAATTCAGTAAAACTGAACAGGTACAGATTATTATAAAACTAAACAGTGACGCAAACAGTATTATTAGTGTACGCATCTTCTACATGTATACTTCAGATATCCTCTATCAGTACAGTGAAATTACAGAACAATATACAGGCACTGCAAAATACTTTTCCTGAAGAAAGAAGCTAAAAAACATAACATTTTTCTGAGCTTTACACTAATGTTTTTACGAGAGACCGTTAGGAGTTAAGTAAACGTATTACAATTTAAAGCGTGAGTTGTCCTCCGTCTTATACAAATCAATCACAGAGTCGTAATCCAGTGGAATGTCTTTGTGTATTGCCAGCAAAGTCAATCCTGTCAAACGTGCTTCACTCATTGTTGAACGGAGGTACGTTTTCACTTGACGAAGCTTGCTGAACGACCGCTCTGCAGTCGCCGAAGTTACTGGGATTGAAGCAAACACTTTCAGTAGGATATAGATATTAGGATATAGGTCAGAATTACACGACTTCAGGACTTCCACAACGCTTGAAGGACAATCTTGTTTAGGAATTGAATTCCATTTTCGCTGCCATCTGTAGAATTCCATCATACAAGTATCAAGACTATCTGGTAGTATGGATTTATATTTTTCAAAGATACGTTTCATATCTTCCACTATGACATCGGCAACTCGATCTGGTATGAAGTTTGACATAGATAGGGCAGTTTTTGAAGATTCACTGAAGCGATCGTTCAGCTGTGAGATGATTGCATCAACCAAAGGATACCATGTAGCTTTTCTGTAATAATCAGATGCTGATTAAATTAAGAAGGCACATTCGAACGATATTTTTGCTTTGATGTCAGTCGTGGTGTTTCGAACTCTGCAGAAGGATCGTCCGTAATGCACTGAAACAGCTTCACGGCTTCTGCGTAACCATTAATGAATACAATTGATTCACTTCTCCAAGACCTGAAGATGTCAGTTACATGTTGAACTTCTTCCATGGCTGCCACAAAATCTATCTTCTTAGCCTGAAGTTGGATCGAAAGTTGTTCTGTGATTCCGAAAATTTTCTTGAGTAACACGAGTCCGATTATGAATTGAGTACTTGTTATCCTATGAATGAGAGAATATTCACGATTGGAATACTCACCAGTGGTGTTCAGATGCTCAAGTTGAATAGTAGCCTCATATTGGGAGAATTAAAACTGATAACAGAACTGTCGACATGGTGCAGATAATCAAGGAGGCGTGTGATGGCGCATTGAACACGTTCGGAAAGTTTAGAGCAAAGGAAAAGTGTCCGAAAAGACATACAAAGACCAAATTAGCGTTGATTGATGCAATTAATGAGCTCTTATCATAAATGTACTTTGAAATAATGCAGATTTCTTTTATATACTTTTTGGTTGAATAAAGAAGATTTTTCAACGGACAAAAAGCTGGTTATATTTAAGAATGGATAGAATTCATTAAGTTTACACAGTGGAAATAAATAGGTATTTACTGAATACTGTGAATACTATACACGCTACGCCACTGCAAGTCAGTGTTTGACGAATGTGTTATCGGCGCTATCGGCAATGGCTATCGGTAAGAAAGCAACGTCACACTCTGACACAAGACTCCCAGGCAAATCAAGCACTAAAGCTCAACTCCACAGAATGTATTGAGAATTGATGTTTGAGTGCACTTTCCTTCTTCATAAACTTATGTGTTAAAATCATATCTCTCAGAGGGGGGGGGGACATTCCCCCGTGTCCCCCCCCCTTGGATACGCCACTGCTAATGGGGGTTACGCTAATGTTACGCTTGGGGAGGAAACTTTCATCGATCGTTGAAGCAATGCATGCATTGTATTGTGTGATTGACTGTACTGTATAACGTTAATGGTTGGGGTAATTATGGCCTACCTACAGGTACAGGTAAGATTCCGTCTCCATTAGGAGGTAGGAAATCATGTCACATGAAGATGTTTTAAGATCGCCCTTCTGATAGTATTTCCTTTCGTCCTTGTGTGAGTCCAATCCTTGATATCGTCAGTGTAGATTCGTCTTTGTCTTCCTCTCGCTTTTACACCCTTGATTTTACCTTCCATCATCACACGCAACATTTCGTTGTGTCTTAGAATATGACCAAAGTACTCGATCTTCCTCCGTTTCACGATATTCAGCAATCTTCGTTTTTCGTTCGCTTTTTTCAGCACTTCTTTATTGCTTAGTTTTCTCTTCCAACTGATATTGAACATTCTTCTCCAACACCACATCTCAAATGCCTCTAGTCTTTTCTCCAATCCTCTATTCAATGTCCATGCTTCTACACCATATAGCAGGACAGACCATACATAGCAAACTATCATCCTCTCCTGGTTGAAATTCCGATTTTCGAATTCGATAGGAACTTTCTGAGCTTTAAGAATTGCGTTTCGCCATTGCTATCCTATGCCTCACTTCTCTCTCACATCTCGCGTCATTATTGATCTCACTGCCCAGATTGCAAAAGTGCTTCACATTCTCCACTAGCTCCATTGATCTTCAGCTGCATTTGTTTGCATTGCACTACTCCATTTGGTAGCGTCCGTTATGGTATCTTGCTAACAACCATTGACTTAGTCTTCTTAGCGTTCAGTCGTAGTCCATGCTCCTCACTGGATCTTCTCACTCTATCGAGCATCTGCTGCAGTTCTTCTTCACAAGATGCCATTAAAACCGTGTCGTCTACCTACATGGCCTACCTACATATTGAAAAGATATGGTTTATGATTTTAAAATGTTTTGAAATCTGTGTTTACAAATAGGTTACATGTACGAACATTTGCAAAAATCCAAGTTTTGCCATAGGCCTATCAAACAATGTCATTAATTGAGGTAGATATTTATTTAATTGCCGTTTTATCAGATATTTAAGCATACATATAATACATTAATACTTATGCATAAATAATAAATACTAATAATACATAACATGACACATAATAGGATTATCTTTTGACGGTATATATCACTGAGTCTTTATATATAGGCTGCCGGTTAACCAGTTAATTCAAGCGCGGTTAACCGGTTGAGAAAATCTTAACTGTGAACAGCCCTAGTTCTCATGCATGAGTGCGACTGCGAGCATGTTTTCTAGGTAGAGATCCTGAATAAAGCACTTCCTATTACTCAACAACGTTCATGTTGTCCTCAGCGATGAATTAACTACCTGGCACTTTATAATTGATAATTATCGACACCATACCATTCGTAGGATGAATACTGTCGAACCTCAGTATAGTGAACTTCTACAAAGTGAATCTCTCCTCATAATGAATTAGATTTTTGATCCCATCAAAAATGGTACACTTTGCGCTTGTCACATATCTCTACATAGTGAACCTCTTCATAGTGAATAACCTCTTCATGGTGAATATATCATTTAGTCCCTTTGTTGTCTCAACCTCTACATAATGAACATTTTACATCAGGTATGTATTGATCTTTAATTTTACTTTGTAATTAATGCGCATCCCATGTACTCGCACGTGTACAACCTTTATTGAGGTGAGTAGTTCAATGATATTTATTATTCCAAAGTTTCCTAAGTTATTGAAGTCTATGAGTCTACAATCTAAGTTTAGATACAAATCAATAGCTAATGTAGCTAATAGTTTCAAATTAACGTGCGCTTTTTAGCGTTTTCAATCGTGCCGACTGTTGAGTTAGATCCGGGAATTCCTTGAAAGGAAGTGACCTTGCAGCTTGATCATCGAGTAGAAAACATGATTGCTTCTGCTGACGAGCGATCACGTACTGTACAGACTCGTATTGACAGTTATTTCCATCGTTCATAATGATATATGTAGCTTATATTGTATACAGTACTGACTATCTTGTAGTAGATACATTTTGCATCTTGAGTTTGCATTATCATTTAATATGACATTGTGATACAATGAGCATTACTGGTAATTACCCCTACAAAATTTGTTTTCTAAATACATGTATCAGTTTTAATTATTTTGTATGATTTTTTGACTTTATATGCTCACTTTAAAACCAATATTACATAAACTTTTAGAAAACCTCCTTGTAGTGAACTCTCCTCATGGTGAATTTTTTATCTAGTCCCTTGAAATTCACTATGTAGAGGTTCGACTGTATATATTTGTTTCGATGGTTGTCGGAGAAGGCCTATCCTTGATGATACCAGCGCTCCCGTTTCCCAGAACCTTTACACTGGACTGGTTAGCAATTTTCATCACATCACTGAAGACGACGCTGTAGTGTTGTTCAAAGGTTTAATGAACATCAAGTATTAAGTTTTTCATTCGTCGAGATTCGTTGAGAAGTAGTTGCGAAAGCAGCAAAATTTACATGTAGTCGGTAGAAAGCGCAATTTATTGGTAAAGAATCTATAACTGGAATTAGCGAAAAAATTCATTCCGGATGAATTTTGACATCGATTGTTATCAAAAGCATTTTGAGCACAGTTTTTTGGAAAAATGTTTTCTTCAAAGTAGAATGAGATATTTTCTGCAATCATGCTTTCACTGTGAAGCTTTTCTTTTGAGAGTGACATGTTCTTTAAGTTTAATTTAATTGATTTGATCACTTATTTTTCGAAGCTGATGTTATGTGATGTTATTTCATGGCCCTTTGACGGTTTATTGTACACTTTATTGTATTTTGTTTCGCTGTTTTTTTATTTGACAGCTTTATTGTACATGTAGAAGTCGAAGGCCTTTTCCCGCGACTTCCATGCCAACGAACAGAGACAGACAGAAGCAGACAGAGAAGGATGAAGAGGAAATAAAGACAACATCTGGAGTTTGACAAGAAGTAATGTTGGTCACATATAAGAGGTACAGGACTAAATCATTGGAAAAGCACAGTGATGAGTAGGAGGACTGCAAGCAAGGAAAGATGATGTGATGACACAGACAACAGCTGGTCTGGAGAAAACAATGAATTAATAGTCACACAGCAAGTATCAAGCTTGTGGGCGGAAACGACGAGGAACTGAGGCAGACAGTATAAACGATAGTAGACGTAATCTGATACTGTGCTCATGACAAGGATGTGTAAACCGTCATTTGGCGAAGAACTTTTAGTTCAATGATTTCGACATATTAACACGCCTACAACAATATCACAAGTTCTACTTCTTCGTTAAAGCCAGTCAATAATGTGCAATTTCAACAAAATATTTCATGACATAAGTGCGGCTGCAATAGCACAGAGCCTGAAGAAATGGGAAGCTGGAATTTGGTGGATTCTTTATGGATTGAGTCAATAGTACCTCAGAAAAAACCGTGAAATCGTCCATTTGTTCATTTTTTAGTTGCAGTCATAGAGTCACAGCCCGTTTTATATTATGAATTGTGTGAAACCAAATCGTTTTTCTATTACTACTGCAGCATGATTGACCGCTCATAAAACCCCGCTTAGTCATGATTTTCGCAAGGAAGAAAACTCTATTTCTTTATGTTTTGAAGGTAATACTTGATGCTTAAGAGCAAATAATTGATTCAGAGAAAAACTGACATCACACAAGACTGATATTCATGTTGCTTTAATCATTAGATATTATGAGAGTGAATAAACATTTGTAAAAAAAATGTTTTTATGAATATGAAATTAAAAGTATGAGATTGTCATCATGCTTGTACATTTATCTTTACGGCTGTGCACAAAACACGATATTTACTCAGTGAAATTCATTAAGTTTAAATTCAAATTTAGACATTTGCTGCTCATCTAGATTCATAAAACAATTCTGGCATAGAAAGCTTAAGAAGACGTTTCCACGGCTAATTCTTGTAGATATTATATTAAATGAATACTAAACAAATTTTGTATCTCAGTAACATGTTCAAAACTTATGTTCGGGGCTGTATTAGAGATTACAATCACGGACTGAAGTCCCAAAAATCATGATTTTGAGGCAGAATCCTGTGATTTCGCTTTAATCTTGTGATCACGTGGCTAGGTCTATACATGATAATCCTAGAGACAATTAAAAACGACATGGCAAAAGTATTCTAGGTAAAGTTTTGTTTCATGATGTAGGATAAAGGTTCATTGTATTCAGCCTACCAGTACTTCATAGTGTTTTCATCAAGCACGGATCTGAAGTGTAACTTGAAAGAGATGTTGCTTTCGTTAGACAGTAGGAATATAGAATTCGGTACAGGCCTGTAAGCTATGTGTCCAAGCCTAAATTAGACTTATTGAGAAGAACAAGTAGATGCACATATACTGACTGACTGTTTCATGTTGCTTGATGAGCATGGTATAGATAAGGTCTGTTTTGATGGGTTACTCATTATTCAACGTGAACAAAATGAGAAGAAATATGAAAATTACATAAAGGGTGTAACACAATAAACTGCAATTTTTGCATAGGCTGAATATGAAGGAAGCTGTTTGCAGAAAAGAATTAAGCATTAAAGGAAATCAAGTTAGTCAATCAGCTATCATCACAGAAACCGGGATGGAATTGTTGCTCAGGAAGAGGCATATTTTTCACTTTTAATTTGCTTGGTCGATGTCCTGCAGGTGCAGCTCAGCTCATAGCACTTTCTTCATTTTGTCAAGACTTAGGTTTGATATTTCTGTCATTGTTTCATTCGTCCAATCTCATGCAGTAAACTTCGACGGTGCATCTGAGAGAATTCAGCAGTTGTTCGGACTTCGGAGACAAGCTGTTTATCTAAACTTCGCTAATTTTACAGTGCGGAGTAAAGCACATTCTGATCGCTACCGGCAGTGTGTATTGAGTAACTTAATTATTGTAAGTGCAAAAGCTACTCAGTACAATGTCCCGTCAGCACCACAAGATTGGTTGCATTTTGCTACCTGAATTTCAAAATCTCAAGGAAATCAATGTCAATTTGAGGAAATATGCCTTGACTAATGTGCATGATTGAAAATAGGTTTGGAGGAAAGTCAAGTTTTTTTATTGTTATATCTAAATCGTACAAAAGTCAATATATTTCGGCTATTAGCACCATAGCCATTATCAAGAAAAGACTGAGATAAGCAAAGACCATGGTATACCGGTATCAGAGAACCCTAGTTATCGGGCTTGACCAGCGCAGTGTAGATAACTATGGTTCCCTGCCGGTGTACAAAAGATTTAAAATTTTGTGCAATGAATCATAGAATTAGCACAGCATTGGCTTTAAAGCATGAATGATATCTATTCTGCGCAGAATGGAAAGATATTTGGCAGCAGAAATGTGCTGCCAACCCATCCCTCTCCAAGCTCAGATCCAAAAATTTGTATGAAATTTATAAAAATTACATGTATAAAAATTCTTTCAGTCCTTCACATTCAGCTCAACTATTTATCGAGGGCTTGAGCTTCCGTATGAAGATGGATTCTTTGAGTCTTAAATTATGTTCATCGTTTGCTGTTGTTAATATCTTGAAGTTAAATTTGGCATGTTATTTCGTGATTAAAAATTGATTAGCGAAAGGTATTTAAATACTCTCTGATACGGATATGTAGGGGCTAATGATGCTGCCGATATAGATTTGATATACAGATTTGATGCACAGTATTTCTTCTGAAGCATAATTTCGGATCCTTAATTGCACAGTGTCAATTTGGTCTAATGTTTAGCGGACCCTTGAATTCATAATGTCCATTTATGTAATTCAGATTCACTTATGATGAACTTTTTTAGAAAATGTGAAAGTAGTAGGAAATGTCAAGGTCAACAAAAATCATGATCACGGCACTCGAATAACGGGATTTCAATCATGCATAATTTTCCAGAATCTCGGGATTTCAATCCCTTTGGGTGTTACGTGAAATTGCTCAACATGGCATGTTTAACAAACTGTGATATAATCACATGGTGAATGAAAGATAAAGAGGAATAAAGTGAATTGACAGAAATCAATTGGTTGACCAGCTGACAATCAAAAAGTAATAAAATTGTTGATACAGCGATCTAGTAGCATACACACCATATGTTGCTGTCTCAGATATGCTACTGAGTTTAAGTGGATGATTATTGAGAGTAGTGAAAGTCACATTGACAAACATGCGATATTTTTAACAGCTACTTTAAAATGTCCTTCAACCGATTCCTAGACGTGTCATATTCCTTCCCCTAGCATACGTTCTAAATTTCAGAGTGTCGGTTGAGAATCACATCAAACTTCGATGCGTGACAATTACAGGACCTTGAGATAGACCTACCATGAGATTTTGATAGCTTACCAGGAGCAGCAATGAAGAAGACCTAGCACCTTGACTTACATTTATTGCTCATGGAATCAATATTTAGCTTGGTCTTTTTATATACTTGATTGAGAGCTGTAGACCCGTAGAAGTTCCTACTTTGGACATTTTGTCATTTGATTCCATGGATATTTTTATCGGTTTTGATCAATCATCATCGTGAAGTCAACTTCTCATGGCTTGGAAGATATCTGACACTAGAGCTAGTTATGATGGATAGACACAATCTTTTTTTACATGTCCTTCACCTAACCAAGATACGAAGCCATACTTTAGTTAGGGATGGGGTGGCCTTAACGCACTGGTTCATTCTGGTGTGGCTTAGTAATCTGTAGTAAGGGCAGTGGTACCTCCTCAGGAGCACAGGCTTGACCTCTGGAAAAACAAAAATGAGGAATAATTCTTTCATCGTGACCATGATTCGTATACACAATAGTGGCTTCTGCTAATTTGAGTTTTGTGTTTTTTTCTCTTGTTTTGATTGACTTGATACCAAATGACGTTTTGCTTCTGTTAGCCTCACAATTTTTATTATTGAGGTTTTCTCGAAATATACGTCTATTATTATTATCATTATTATAAAACATTATCGTTTACTTATTATAATTTGACTTTAATTGACAACGCAATTTACTTCACTTCTTTAGAAACGTGTATCAATACAGTCCGTAGCAACGGATAAGTGGTGACATTGGAATTCATAATGAGAAAGTGGTGTACAATGTAGTGACAGATGTGACAGGGAATGAATTAGCATACGAAAAAGGATTCAGAGGCATAGAAAAATAAGTCTTGATATTGAAACATCAGTTCCAATGATTCATTCATTTAGCATAACAGATGATTCCAAGCAATTTGCAGGGATCTTGTCTGATAAGTACTATGTATAAATTTGAAAATTGATGAGCATAAATCCGGGAGAACTCGATCACATTTTGTTTATGAAGAGTTCAATGCGAATATAAACAATCAAAAGTAGAAGTTGCTTCAAATTTAGCGCGAGTTCAAATGACAAGCAAAAGGTAACAGATATCATTGCTTCCAAATGTATTTGAATAAGGCCCAGCATGAATGAGCATAAGACGTTGATCATGTAAATTTCTGTTGTCTCCCCTTTTGCGTGATTCATTTACTACTAAAAACGTTGAAATGTATTAATTCAAGGGTGTTGAGATGGAAAGGATGATCTCAGGACTTGAGCAAGTCTGTCTTGAAAATTTTGACCATCAGAATTGTAGCTTAACGTGAAATTGCGGATGAAAGTTTTATGATATTGATAATATCATATGATAGGATTTTATTACATTGTCATTTTAAAGAGACGCATGTCGATTCAGAGTTCATTTTCTGTCTTTACATTGGAACAATACTATTTTACACTATTTTTGTACTATTTATACTATTTTACTGTATATTGATATTTTGTTAGTAGACTCCATCTACTTGAGTTTTGCTACTTGCACTGTTGAAGAGCTGGAAACTGAATGATGAAAAACAGTCTTTTGATAATCAGTCACCAGTGTTTCTTATCCTATAACGACAAACTTCTAAGTAGGCTATTTACAACATGAATATTAAATGAATAATGATCATGATCTTTACAGCAACCACATTTATGAAAACTATGAAGAAAGGAAATCATAAAATGATGGAATTCAACAATCTGCTTTTCACCTACATTCTTTTTTTAAAGGCAATTTTTGTACCGAATGACAAATCAAATGATCAACATGATATAATGCTCTTACAGAGCGGAGACGATTTCTTTTGATGATACTTAGGTCGTAGGTTTCATGTCTCCTTAGTAATCCGATCTCAGGAAGTATTCTCAGACTAGCAGGCTTCGATAGTTGCCTCAATAGGCTTCAAAAACAAGCCGGCGACGAATATTTCTAATCTGGAGTTGTTTAATGGTTAAAGACAAAAAACTATGAAAACCAAGTGAATACTGAAATATTTTCCTCAGTGTTTCATTCACTGTTGATTTGTCTTTGTTTGCTAAGGAATGACAAAGTTGTCGAATTCTACATTGTCGATTTTCGCCATTCTCACATCAAAGAATTGAATTTTATATAAATTATTGGTCACGCACAATAGTTTGAATGATGTGCCTCAACAAGATCCCCAGAAACAATAGAGAAATAATGTCTATTTCTATTTAATAGGAATTTATCATTTTCTACATTCCATAGCTTCATCAGTGAACTACAGTTATAACAATGATATAGGCATTTCACAAGGAAAACATTGCAAGTATTTGTCATTCCAGTAATGATCCGCGAGTGATGTTGAAAGAAAGCTGGAAGTATTGAAAATATGTGTTTTTCTGAGTATCTTTTTATAAAGGATTGTAATTGTGGTATTGTGAAGAAGAATGTGAATAGGAATTTACGGACAAATACACGTACATAAATATCAAGAGCAATTGTCCAAAACATCATAACCTTTTAGAACTTGAAAATATACATGACGGGAGAAGAGTCATTTTCTGTTTTAGAATGCCCAGAATTCTTAAGAAAATGAAAGCGATTTGAAAAGTTGGTGTGTTGCTTTTCTTGAATAATTGTAAATTCAGGTTTCATGACAAATGAAGCCAACATTAAATCATACAGGACTGATCATAAAAAAGGTGTGAAAATGTTCATGTTTGGTATCTTCAGAATCCTTGCGACCAAACATGTCATTTTTGATGAAAGAGTGAGAATATCACATTTTCAATCAAAAGGGTCATGATTTTGTGATAACTTCACGATATCACAAATTTTTTTATTACTCCACCGATTTTGATGAACAGTATGTCATAGAGAGGTCAGAAAATGCTCGTTATCCCCGTGTCTGAGTCATTATATTATTATTATCACATATTTTCTTATTGAAAAAGTACAATTTGTAAATTGAGTGATTTTCATATTTTGAGCACTGCTCAGTAAATACAATAACGGATACAAGTCTATCAAAGCTCATTTTAAAGCTGAGAGTGCAAGCTCCCGAATGATGTTCGACACGTTGATGTGCGACACGATTGGACGGCATGATGGTCGATTGAATCTCATTGAAATTTAGGTGGTCCGTTTTTTATGATCAGCTCAATAGCTCATGTATAGATAACCTGTGGTTGTAGGTTTGAAATGCTGCATATCGTTTATATGGCTGCGGCAATTGTGGTTTATTTCATTTCTTTCATTGTTAATAGCATTTGCTCATAATGCATTCGTTGATTTGAACCTTCTAGCTTTTAAATTGAATGACAAATTCAAGCTTAAAATATTTGCAAATTTATGATAATTGCCACATTCAAAGAATCTAAACGAAATTAATGTTAGCGTATTAGCAAGCAAGGACTTCTTCAGGATAGGCAGCAGACAAATTTTGCATTGTTTGATGTTAGGTGGAATAAGTGCTTGACTAAATAAGGTGTGCTTAAATCAACCTTAGCTGTTTCTGTAGATACTGTTCATTTCGTATCCGTTGGAGAAGAAGCACTGTGAGGGTAAGGGTATAGTCTGTCTTGGACCTTTTGGCTTTGTGGGGCATGGAAAGTAGAAACGGTTGGATGCGTCTTATAATAATTTTAGTGATTACTTGGAATAAAACACATGTTTGCTCCATTCTACGTCTGTCTCCTTTGTTATTGTAAAGTGTCAGTATGACGCATTTTCTCCACTCAAGTAGTACGCGCTCTTCTTCTAATATTCTACCATGCAATTTGCGAAACGAGGGATGACTAGCAGTACAAAACAGCTCCCCGGATATGCGAGAGTAGTAAGTAAAACTCCACTTCTGGATAGCGCAAGATGGCCGCCGTCGCTGACGTCCCCCCCTCTGGAACGGCAGAGTGTCGTGGTCGGCCGCCGTGGTGCTTTGAGTCTGACGTTCCCCCCCCCTCTGGAACGACAGAGTGTCGTGGTGTGCCGGCCAAGTGAGTCCGCAAGGTTCGCTGACGTCCCCCCCTCTGGAACGACAGAGTGTCGTGGTGGACTTGGGCGACCGCCAGGTTTTGTCTTGAGGCTATAGTGTGTGATGTTTTTCGTGCAATCTGATGAATGTTGGGTTGAAAATGGGCTGTTTCGAGTGGAAGCAGTGCTCGGATGTGAAAACGGAGGCCAGATTCGGATTCAGCGTGAAATTCTGCATCGGTATGGTGAGTTTCAAGTCAATCGGAGAGAAACATTTTCACTGACCTCCCCCCCCTCGGGAGAGCTCGCTTCGATTTTGGCTTCCAGTGGACGGATTTTGTCGTGCCATAGCTCGTTTGAAAGCTAAGAGTGAGACAAATTCACTGAAAGAATCGGCTTGTTCATATCTGTCTTCGTTTAGATGTGAGACGCCATTTAAGATTTTAGGTCGGAGCTCACCTGAAAAAATCCTAAGTGTCAGAGTGGCTTTGTATGGGTAAAATTTTGAAAATTTTCCAAAGTGTGTCATTTCGACCTGGGACCTTCACCAAAACATTTTTCATCAAATTTCACTGACCTCCCCCCTCCCACCCTCGGGAGAGCTAGCTTCGATCTTGGCTTCTAGTGGACGGATTTTGTCGTGCCATAGCTCGTTTGAAAGCTAAGAGTGAGACAAATTCAGTGAAAGAAACGGCTTGTTCATATCTGTCTTCGTTCAAAAGTTAGAGCTGTTACAAGATTTTAGGTCGGAGCTCACCTGAAAAAATCCTAAGTGTCAGAGTGGCTTTGTATGGGTAAAATTTTGAAAATTTTCCAAAGTGTGTCATTTCGACCTGGGACCTTCACCAAAACATTTTCCATCAAATTTCACTGACCTCCCCCCCCCCGGCACCGATCTTCCAACTTTGGTTCTAGAGATCGTAGAAAGTCGTGCAATAGCTCGTTTGAAAGCTAAGAGTGAGACAAATTCAGTGAAAGAAACGGCTTGTTCATATCTGTCTTCGTTTAGATGTGAGACGCCATTGAAGATTTTGGGAGATTGACGAAGAACGACAGAGTTAGAATTTCCCAAGAAACAGCTCCAGCGGGCGAATGAAGGCTCGGATTGGTAAACGGAGGCCAGATTTGGAATCAGCTTGATGTTATTGTCCAATGAGGATCATCATCCAATGAGAATAAAGCATTTCTATATAAATAGCGAGCCTTCCACAGTGAGAATCATTCCATCGTTGAATCACACGAGTGACGGACGCACATTTCCTCTCTCTAGTTCCCTATTCTATTATCCAACTAAAATGGTAAGTCGCTACTTTCCTCCCTCTCCTCCCTTGAACGTAAACTTAATACAATCTTTTCCATTTTCAGGCATCTACTCCATCTGCTGCACTAGTAGGACAAAATGGCGGTCAAACGTTACAAGGTTCGCTACGATCAGATCATCTACAACTGAGGCCAGTGGAAGAAACAACCAAGGTACATAATCCTACACCGCTACAGCGTAAATTTAAACAAGTCTTGCGTTATGACGATCATGGCGTAGTACTCCAAACGGGAATGCTCCCTTCCACGGATGTCAAGATAATGCACAATCAGTATGGGGACTACATACTGATCCCCGTGAGTCCGTACATTCGCCACCAACTTGATATTATTGAGGAGTACGTGACATTAAATATGGACATTCCTACTCCTCTTGCTCAAGAGTGGAAGGCGAGAGATGACAAGGATACTCCCTATAGAAAGATTTGGGATGGTAATCAAATTTGCCTACCGGTATCACATTGGTGCACTTACTATAAGAAGGAGGGAGATCATTCAACACCCATCACATGCGACGAGCTCGGAGAAGGTACTTGGGATATCCTTTTCAAAGTGAATGGGCTATATTATGGTCGGCATAAGGATAATAAAATAGCCTCTCTCCATGCATATGGAATCCATCCTATATATTCCAAAACCACCCAACGTGGACGACATAATTGATCAAATCCTTAACAGCAGTGGTACGAAGCGCAAGTCGGAGAAGAATGCTGCTTCAAAACGCAAATCAAAGAAGGAGAATTACTAGTCCTTTCCTAACTCTACCCTATGACAATTCGCTTATGTGCTTTGAGTGTCGTAGACGTGGTCTTATTAGATACATTTTACTTCTTCGTTTCCATCATATCATTTGTGTATTTTGTCGTGAAAAGCATCGATGTAATTCTTCATTTTGTAATATGTTATAGAACGTTTCCTTAGATGTGTAAATTTCCGTTTTAGGCTTCTATCATCATTTTTATGGGGTGAACCTGTACAGGAGCTCAGTGCTATTGCTATGAACAATTGGACATATCAGATTGTCAGTGTCTATCATCAACATGCCAACTGCAATCCCAATGTTGATCAATGGGCGAGAAAACACATTCATGGACTTAATCTGAAATATTTGCAAGACTATGGCTTTTCTTGTGAGAGTGCTCTTCTTATTGACTTTAAACGATGGTTAGCTGCTTTCAATGTTATACGCATTTTTTGTAATAATCCTGGTAAGGAGAGGAAAGTATTTCCCAATCTAATCATTGATGATATTTTGCTCCCACCTTGGGATAGTAGAGTGAATCAACATTATCATGAAGTCACGAAACGTTTTAAGGATTTGTCTGTTCCTATTTTGTCTGTTCGTTGTAGTAGCTACGTTCAGAACCAATGCTTCTTTCCTCCTTACCTCAGCACTGCCAAAGTCCTGTATGGTTATCATTGCTCGCTGTATGATAGTTACCAGCTGTATCTATTTTATCTCTTTCAAACCATTGATTTATAATGCATGCTTGTTACTATTATTCAATAAATGTTACTATGAGAAGAGTTGTTGTTTTCATGCAATGGATGGGTTAGATAAAGGGCGATCATGTCTTTCTCAAACGACTGCGGAACATTACATTTTCATAGGCAAAGTTTAAAAGGAGCTGTTCAAGATTATGTGATAAATTTTCATAAAGATGAGACCGACATGAAAGCAGTGGTCGATGATCCTAGCACTCTATTTCTAGAGTTAATGAATACATTCTCTGATAGCATTGTCATGGCGCGATTAGTTGCGAAAATTAAGTTTAGTCATTTTGGAAAGGAAGAGGTGGAAAGTCGCTCTTTCCATTTTGCTTCTTATTCAATGGAAGTGGTAGATCACCCCGAAGAATTTTTTAAAAGACATATGATAAAAATTGCTGAACGTCTTAACGCATTTAACCATCATGGTAGCAGTCTAGTGATTGAAGCGATTTCAGATATTCACATTCAACTTTCCATAAAGAAAAATTGAAAATGCAGTGGTACTTGATTGTAGCAAAACTGGTTTTCGAGCTATGTCTGCTCACTCTCGAAGTATATTCCTTCTGTACATGCGTCTATTATTTAGAAAAGGCTAGCAAATTCATATCTTCAAAAAGACTTGCTATAGACATCAGTAACGGTGAAACTATGTGTTGTGATGTATGTAAGCGAAAGGATGGAAATGAAAAGCGCATCTTCAAGAGATGTAAGCATGCTTTTTGTCAACGCTGTTTCATACGTAATTGCATTCAACTTTGCCAATGTAACCACTGTGATATTGCTCATTTCGAGTGCCACTTATGTCGCAATAGTTAGTACCTATGCAAATGTGGTAAAGATAGGTTTTAGCAAAGACTAACACGGAAAATGGCGTAACGTAAAATGGCGAAACGTAAAAGTCAAAAGTCTTCAAAGTTTTCTTCTGCCATTCAAGCTCTCCGACGAATGAAAGCAAATCAGCGATACAATGCTATACGATATGCTAACGATAAATTCATTCGTGAAATTATTTCTCATGTCAGGAAGTTGAGGACGAAGAAATTAGCGCCAAAACAACGAAAGTTACTTAAGCGATATGCCACAAAATTGCGTTTCATCTCCAATCCTAAAGTCACCCTTCAAAGAAAGAGGAAAACTCTAACACAAAAGGGCGGTTTCCTTTCAGCAATACTTCCAATGATAGCTCCTGCCGTGGGCAACCTATTGGGTAATATCTTTGGCTCTAAGCGTTAATTATGCAAATGTTGAATCTCAAAGTAATAAAATGGATTTCAGACTTCAATGTGATAAAGTTCTGACTGTATCAGGTCCATCTCATGCAGGTAAAACTGTTTTCACGCTGAATTTATTGGATAAAAGAAGGGAGTTGTTTAAGGAACCTATCAATCGAGTGATTTGGTGTTATGGTATTTATCAACCATCACTGTTTCAGGAATTGCAAAGTCGCAACTTTATTCGACATGAAGGAATTATTGCAGTGGATAAACTTCAGTCTAATGATGTTGTTGTATTGGATGATTTATTAAAAGAAAGTAAGAATTCAAAAGATGTTACAGATATGTTCACTCGTGCAGCACATCATAAAAGGTGTTTTATCATCTATATCACACAAAATTTGTTTCCTCATGGAGAACAAGCTCGTACACGAAACCTGAATACACACTATTATGCTATTTTCAAGAATCCGCGAGATAAAAGTCAATTTGAAATTTTAGCGCGACAAGTTGCACCCAGAGGATCAAAAGCCTTAATTGAAATTTTTCAAGCAGCTACTGAAAGACCATACGGTTACTTATTCATTGACTTCATGCAAGAGTGTCCGGAAGAATTTAGATTTCGAAGTGATATTTTGAAAACTCCCATGATTATCTACAAACTATGAGTTCTTATTCTCGCATGATTGTTATTCCTCAGGATGAATATGTACAATTGACTGCCATGCAGCAAGTAAAGCAACCTCTTGCAAATCAAATGTATAGGAAAGAAATAGATTATCAGCAAAATGTTCACATCAAAGATCCACATCGTGCTGTATTATTACAATCGGAAACTGTTGAGCAATTGAAAAACTTGAAGAATAAGATGCGTGACTCTGTATCGACTGCTACACCTTTAGCATCTCGCGCACATGCCATATCTCTTTTCAACAGTATTGAACCCCATCTCAATGTAAATGATAGAGGAGAAATCATTACAGATGAAAATAAAGTGATTGATGCTTCACGTTATGAAGACTTGATTCAGTATGCGACACGTAGAAAGCGCCGTCAGGGCTATGTTCCACCTGGTTGGACATACTTTCTTAAACTATTGAAAAAGCATAATGTACCAAAATTTGCTTTGAATAATGAGACATTGAAAGAACTTGATTCAACAGTGGCTACTGCTCCAATGCTTCAGACGATGAAAATGCCAACAAATTGGTTTAAGACGTCACCTGCTACATCCCCTCCCACACTCACTAAGCAAACAAGAGGAAGAACTCGACGTAGATCTACATCACCACTAAAACTAGTAAAAGGAAAACGTAAAACAGCTCCTCCCAGGAAATACATGTTCTCAGACTATTAATATGAAGCAGATGTGTTGCTTGCCATGTAATGAGCCGCCAGAGGTGAATGTCGTTGTCACTTGTACTTGCTGCGCCAGCTCTCACAATGAAACCCCTAAGCAATGTGAACACGATCGCAAAACCGCTAAAGCTAAATGCTGCAGTTGTTGTAAATGTAGAAAGGCAAGAAAACAAAAAGATGAGAAGGAGAAAAAAGAGTCAGTCGTCATCGACTGAACGTTTGAAGTCAATCTATTATGATGTAAAACATCCGGCAGGATTTGCATCTATCAAGAAATTATCAAAAGCGAGTGGTCTTCCACAATCACAAGTGAAACGATGGTTAAAGGGTCAGGCTACCTATACACTCCACAAACAAGCGAAAAAGAAGTACCGCACCCGCCATTATATTGTTCATGACATCGATGAACAGTGGCAAGCAGATTTGTGTGATGTTGCCTCCATTTCAAAACATAACTCGGGCAATAATTTTATTTTAACCGTCATTGATATTTTCTCGCGTTATGCGTGGGCTCAACCTTTAAAAACTAAAGAAGGGAAAGGAGTAGCAAAAGTATTCCAAACAATTTTTCGAGAAGGCCGCATTCCAAAAAGAATTCAGAGTGATCAAGGAAAAGAGTTTGAAAATCAGCATGTGAGAAGATTATTTGAGAGGCATGACATTGAGTTGTTTAGTGTAAAGAGTGCTTATAAAGCTGCGCTCGTTGAACGTTTTAATCGCACATTAAAAAATCGCTTGTGGCGACATTTTACTGCCAACTTGACACAAAATTGGACAAAGGTTCTACAAGATACACTCCATGCCTACAATCACTCTATCCATCGTTCTATTGGACTCAGACCAGTAGATGTAAATGCTGACAATGTAGATAAAGTGCGCGAATCATTCCAACGTAAACGCACTCATGTGAAAATTGGTGATAAAGTTCGTATCTCAAAAGTGAAAAGTGTTTTTGCTAAAGGGTACCTTCCGAATTGGACAGAGGAGGTATTTACAGTATCAAGGATTAATCAAAAAGACTCTCCGACCACCTACAAGTTGAAAGATTACAATAATGAAGAAATTGAGGGTAGCTTTTACCGCGATGAGATTGAGGTAGTCACTGAAAGTGAAACATATTTGGTAGAGAAAATCATTCGATGTAAAAGACGGCAAGGTGAAGAATGGTGTCTTGTTAAATGGACTGGTTATCCTTCAAGTATGAACTCTTGGATGCGTCGTGCCGACATCTTTCATCTAAGTGATCGACAGTGATTCATGCAAAGTTGTAACTAACAATGTTTAGGGTTTGAGCTATGAATCCAACTGCCTCATTTTATTCACGACCCTCCTATGTAAGTGGTGGAGGACAAATTTACATCGGCGCTCGCCGCCAACGTGGAGGTAGCATACTTGGTGCACTGAAATCCGTTGTAGCACCTCTCATATCCAATGTCGGTAGATCTTTTAAACGAAATGTTTTAAGTAATGCCGTTGGCTTTGCTGGTGATGTTGCTAGTGATCTTTCCAGAGGTAGAAGTTTTAAGAGCAGTTTGTTGAATCGTGGGAAGGAACGCGGTTTAAAAACACTGAAGCAGACCTTTGCTGGTGTTACTCAAGGAAAGAAATCACCTAAACGAATGAATAAAGGAAGGAGGAAACATCGCGGAGCTGGTAAGGTGCGATCTTCAGTCAAAAGGCATTCACGCAAACGTCGTAGAGGCTCTAATCATTCATCAGGCGCTAAACGACGACGCTGCTATAACTTCTAATCATGGAGTGTAAAACTTCCGGTTTTTGTTTGTTCGATCAACAAGCCATACAGACAGATATTCTTAGTTCAAGTATTGTAGATTATCATCCTCGAACAGCTGAGAATGCTGGCCCCATTGAATTTGTTATTCCTTGTGGTAGTGATGACTACATAGATTTGAGTTATGCGATGGTAGATTTGAGGTTTAGAATTCAGCAAGCAGATGGAACTGCTATTGACGATACACATAAAGTTGGACTGAACAATTTACCATTGACTACATTACTTCACGATGTTTCTCTAACGATTGGAGAGCAGCAGGTGGAAGGTGATCAAAGCGATTATCCCTATAAATCATATTTCAATCATGTATCACAGTTTCATCCAGCAGCACAAAAAGTCATATGGAAGCCATGGGATGGTACAGAGATGAAGCAGGAAAATTTGATGTTGAAACAAACAGTGGCTTTGTAAAGCGATCTGCTATGATTAAAGATAGTAGAGTATGTCAGCTATATGGTCCGCTGAATTTAGACTTCTTTAGACAGTCAAAGTTTTTACTCTGTAATACCAGCATGCGACTCAAGCTGACATTGAATAAGCCTGAATTTGCGCTGAATGCATTTGCTAAAGTTGACAATTTTAGAATTCATGTGGAAGATATTGCACTTTACATTCGTCGAGTAGTACCGAATCCAAGTGTCATTAGAGGACATGCTGAAGGTCTTAACCGCCAAAATGCCATTTACCCCGTTCAGCATACAAAGCTTCTCACCTTTACAATTCCTAAAGATCAAAAGAGTTTCATGAAAGATGGCCTCTTTCCATCGGAAGCACCGAAGCTCCTTATGGTGGTAATGGTTGAAAATGATGCATTTAATGGTAATATAAAGAAGAATCCTTTCAATTTTAAACATAATTAGTTAAGTGAAATTGCTTTACGTGTAAATGGTGTGAGTCATCCTGGTCCACCCTACAAACCAGATTTTGCTGCGGATCAATTTATGCGCAGTTATGTTGATTTTATGGATGTCTTTGGCTTTTACAATACGGATGACACCAACGGACTCACTATGAAAGAGTTTAAGAGTGGATATACTATTTATGCATTTGATTTGACTGCTGACAGCGATATTAGTGCCCCCTATCGTCAAGCGAACGTGCCTCATAATATTCGTTTGGATTTTGACGTTCAAAAGAACACTACCTGAGACGATCAATGTATTAATTTATGCAGTCTTCGATTCAAATATTGAAATTACAAAGTATCGTGACGTGATTCTTCAGTATAATCGTTAATGAGTTGGTTGACTGCTGACGATATTAAGACTAAAGTGCAGCGTAATGCAGACGAAGCGACGTTGAAATCTTTCGATAATGTCTATTCACTCGATACCTTACCACCTGCAGTAAATCACTATCCCATCTTTATTGTGCTAAACACTCATTCGCAGAATTTAGGCGGTGAGCATTGGAAAGCGATCTTTATTGGAGAAGACCGACGTGGTGAACTATTTGACTCTTGCTCAACCTCCAAATATACCAACACAGCAGTGGTTGAGAAAACATACGCGTCAATATCAGCGAAATGAACGCATACTACAACATCCACTTTCATCAACGTGTGGTGCTTTTGTACTGTACTTCATCTTAAAACGTTTACATGTATCTCGATTTGTATCTGTTATTCAAAACTTTTCATGTAATCCATCCTCTAATGAAAAAATGATTTGTAAGTTCTATCATGATTTGAAATAAAAACATCATGTTGGAAAAATTGTTTTTTATTTTACAATCCGCTGGGTGCGTACATACTCGATGAGATAGTCTAGGATCACATTTGCTTGTACATGAGATTTTAGTCCAGTAATGATCACTTTACTATTATGAAAGATTGCCACATGCACAGGTAACCAACAACTAATGAGAGCTGCAGGAAAAAGTTCGGGTTCATAACACAAATTGTAACTGCTGGTACGAATCTTCAAAAATGATACACTGTCACTCAATTGAGTAGAGATCACCATATTGTTCACAGTCAGATTCGACATCACACACCTCTCCCTCTTCCATATCCGACGTAGTAGTCTTTGTAGCTCTAAGTGCATTGACTGCGCCGATGAATGAGAAAGGGCGCCGAGAATCTGTACAGTCCCATTTGGGAAGAGTTGAAGATTCCGTGAATTGTTCATCTTCACCACTAACATCTGAGGTCGGCCCGGGTAATACTTGTTGTTGGGAAGGTGTTGGTGTAATGTTGCGAGATCGATTTTGGTGTAGAGTCTGAAGCGACGGAGAATGTTGACGATGGTGTAGCGATGGCGCTTCATGATGAAAAAATGAGTAAATTGAGCGATGTACCTTCCTTTTATACTTCTCCCAACTACCTTGATGAAATGTGAAGTTAGTATGAAGTTGGGAATGATAGAGTTGAATTCGCCGTTTGTTGACGCGCAGCCAGATGCGATTTCCAATACGTGAATGTCTTTTCATATAGAAGTATTTCAAATCCTTCATGATATGATGTAGAGATTGAAAATGACGATAAGATAAAGCAAACTCTCTTCTCACATTTCCAGTTGAATCTTTGAAATAGACGTTTCGATCATGATCCGTTTCAATACGTTGTAGGGAATCTAATTTCCAACTCATGGTGCGTGGTAGTCATGTCTGATTAAGATTTGCATAGTAGGGCGATGAACTCACGACGAATAAATGTCATGATGGAGCGATGTATGTATCTTCTATACTTCTCCCAATTGTATTTGCGAAATGAGAAACAGTTTGCGGAATGAGAATGGCAGATTTGAATTTCATTGTTGCGACGTTGAAGCCAAACTTGATCACCCAAGGAGATGAATCTTAATGTTTCAAAATATTCCAAATCCCCCATGATATCATTGAGGTTGACAAATTGTCGCCATGTTAATGTAATACCTCTTGATGAATGACCATGAGAAGTTTTGAAATGTACGTTTCCATCACGATCAACTGTGATATATTGTAGAGAGTCCAAAATCCAAGTCTTCATGATGTTATGCAAAGTCGCAGATCAGCAATATAAAATGTCGTTTTATCATATTTTGCTTAGCAATGCGGCTACAAAGAGATTTGCTAGTAATCGAGCCGCACTCTTTTCTACTCCCATTGATCATACACAACAGCTAAATGGAAATTGGGAAGTGGGTGTCACTCAACTTGTTTATAGCAACTGTGTCTATACTTTTGATCATGAGGTGATGACTATTAATATGAGACGCATAGCTGCTTACCAATGTGAAAAGGGCTGCCGAGTATGCATTCCACAGTGGCCAAAGAAAGATCTCTTATCATGTAAAAAGTTTATATATGATTTCTTGAATAAAGCGAGTAAACATATTGTCCAATTTACTCCGCACAATGATGATTATAATTATGTACATCATGTAGTTGAGAAAGATTGGATTGTTGGTTTAAGTCCAAGTTTAAGAAATCATTTAGGTTACCTCGCTAGCGCCTTAACAAGCTATGATAATTTTAATGTTAATTATCACATAAGTGGTCATAAACAGTTAATATATCGAGAGGAAGCTTATTATGTAGATCTTATTCCAAGAAATGAGAAGACGTTGGTGAAGAAGATTGTGATTAAGCCAAGAAAGACAAACATGACTCCTGAAACATTATTGAAGAAATTTAATTATCTCCTTCGAGTTGATGGTAAACAAGTGGCAACATTGACTTATATCAAATCATCTAATCATATTGCAATAAGTAAATTAAATGATGATGATCTAGTATTAGTTTGTTGAAAAGATTTTCATCAGTTCTTACGACATCATTCTGCAGCTGTTCATGGAAAATCTGATATGCAACATTTACCATGTGAAAGGTCAAATCAATTTGATACAGAATGGACCGTATCTTTATACAGAAAGTGTGTAGAGCCTTTCGGTGGTATCTTACATGAAACAAGAGTGTTGATGCCTCGCATTATTACTTCGGTTAAATTGGTTGTAGATTATTTAAATGAAGTGATTAATGAGCAACATATTTTATTTTCTGAAAAAGAAGGTGTTTTGTCTCTCACTATAAGTGGAAAAGGTATTGAACTAATTATGGATAAAACTCTAATGGACATTTTGGGTTTTGATCAAAATATCTTTAAAAGTGGTACTGTAACCGAAGCTAGCGCAGACATGTCGCTATCGCGTCGTATTAACTATTTTCAGATATATTCCAATATTGGTGAAGATGTACGTGTGGGAGATGTTGAAGCTCCATTGCTAGCAATGATACCATACCAGCCAAAAAGCTGCAGTATTTTATCTGAGCATACTTTCAAGAAAGTGCATTATACAAAGCTGAAATCAAACTACATCCCACAAATTGATATTGCAATTTATGACGATGCTGGTGCGTTGATTCCTTTTCATAAAGATGCTGTGACAAGTATCACACTCCATTTCCGAATGAAGAGTTAATGCAAAAGTATGCTAATATATTTTTCCAATGTGAATAATATGGAAAGTGAAAATAAGGACTCGTTTCTAATCTACTTACCCAGTAATGCTTCTATGAATAAATTTCCCAAAAATAAACCATCAGACTATCGAGTAGAATTAAATCGCCCACTACATTTAGAAGGTGAATGGGAGGTTGGCGTTTCTAGTATTTGCTATGATAGCAATATTCAGAATGTGAATGATTTGGAAGAAATGATATTGACTCCTCGCACCCATGATGGAATAACAATGAATAATGCATTCCAGTTCCCATACAATTTAACATCAGATGGAAAGTGGAACTATGAATGGATTCAGATAAAATCAGATTCTTATGAACCATTTGGGAATGAGAAAATTATTAAGGCATTCAATAGTGGTAATACTTCCATCATGAAGAATAAGGATCAGAAAGTTTATGAGTTTACTATCTATTATTGGAGTGGGAGACAGTTCCTTCGCTTTCATTCTTTTACTAAAGGTCTTACACTGAGATTGGATAATGAATTCTATCCACATCTTGGTTTTGGTCATGGACTACATCTAACGTCAATTGCTACTGCAAATGTTAAAAAAGTTTATTCAAATCGAATCAACAAATGTCATTATAGATTTAAAATATTTGATGAAGATGTTGTAGAATGCGAAGATCGCATCATTTTGAAAAAGCGTGGTGTTCAACCTTTATCACTTATTGAGTTAGTAAAACGATGGGATGAGACTGTGGGTAAGAAGTATGGAGAGAAAATTATGGCGGACAAAAATAAGTTGGTTATTCAGAAATATAATGACAAACTTACAGTTTATTTCTCTCCAACCTTGCGTCATTTTGTAAGACATTATACACCTATTATTGGAAGCGGTGTGGTGTATGGTTCTCATGAATATCACACTAAAGCTGATTCAGTTAATGATGAATGGTGGGTGGACATCTATGGCGATCGCATCAAGAAAATTTACCAGTCTTATGAAGAATCTAAAGTTGCTATCAATATAATGCCGCGTCTATATCATACAGTTGAAAGCTTCATTCATGTACTAAATCCTTATATACAACAGAAGTTGAAGCATGTGATGAAAAGTAAATATGATGTAAAGACACACCACATTTCGTTTTCAATTGAAAATCAACGCGTTGTTCTGAAACTGGGCGATGACATTCAATGTCAATTGAGTAAAAATTTGAAAAACTCTTTGGTTTTTCAATGCTACAAACTGTGTTTACTGCTGCGCATACGATTGGTATAGAAACACCAATGACACTTGATAAACATGAACAGCACCATTACATTCAAAGTGATTTGATTCTACCTATTTCTGTTGGTGAGAAAAAAGAATACATTTTACGCGATTTCATTCATGATAAAGACGCTTCATATGGAATAGTCGAGAAGATGTTTGAATCTATTTTCTATCATCCCGTCGTCAAACAAACTATACCCTCTATTACTATCAAAATTACCAATGGTTTACAAGAGTGCATCCATGTGAAAGATACTAAATCCCTCGTAACTTTAGTGTTTCGGAAAACAAAGTGAAGTCATTGTGATATGTTTATTGAAATAAAAATATGTATATGAAAAAGTCTTTTCACAGATATAGGGGGAATGAGGTAACTGTAGGCATATATTCACAAGGAAGAAACGATCTCATGCGATACATAAAACAACCATGTATATCTACAAAAAGCAACATCAAAATACTGAGTTAAAGTTGATTATGTCAATACATCTCCTGAATGTGGTAGCGTGAGTTTTATTCTTTTGGGTGGAGGTATGTTTGTGTCAGGATGTCCATGTGGAAGAGATGTGTTATGTCCTATCCAACACTTCTTATCTTCCCATGCTGAAAGTGCTCGTTTCTTGAACGTGTACGTTTTCACAGTATGAACTTGAGATTTTAAGATTGTCATATTGACAAACGTTATAGTTTTATTTTTATAGGCCTTCTTATAGGACCGATGTTTCATTTTGTGAACAATGGATTTTGATATACCTTTAGCACGCTTAATACTATCTGCACATTCTTTTAATTTCATGGAATACATTTTAGGACGGAGGAGAATCATTTCATCTATTTCCTTTCCTGCTGTTTCATCCTTAAAACAACCAAGTTTGGCTTTATTCTGTATGGAATAGAGTGGATGAGTGGGATTGTAGTTAGATGTGTCGAAATATTTTTCTAATGACTTGCCTACTTCATTAAAATTTAAATCTTTTTGAGTGGTAATTCCTAAAAAGAAACTATCTGTATCACCACCCAGCAAGCGAACCTCTTTTACGAGAGGGCATGGTTTTAATATTTTGTAGAAGAGTTGATACATTTCAAGCTTGGAATAATCTAAAACGGCTTGCCCAATATAGATGGGTTTGCACAACTCAACTTCTGATTTTATCATTTTAACACCTACAAGATCCTCATCGATGATGTCTCTATCAATGAAAAGAGGTGATGAGGTCAATTTGTGATATTTTTGTTCATCAACGACTAGTTTGTAGTTCATACGTTTTCTAACATCCTCCATGGTCTTTCCGAAAAGACTGTTATTCTTATATTTATAAAAATCCTTTTCAAAATTATTTTGGGCGAGTGCACGTTTTTGACTGTTACTATCTATGTAGGGTTTGAGGAAGGCTTTCTGTCTAAATTTGATAATGCGGTGAACTGACTTTAGAAGCATGCCCATTTCTAAATAGAATTTTAGTATGCAGAAGTGTACGAGATAATTTTTCTTATCATATTGGGTGAGTAAAAGTTTGCGGCATGGTTTGTACCTTGGCTGTCCACACTCTTTTAAGTTATTATGAAATTGTGACATGAATGGTGAAAACATATCTTCAGTCACTTCACCAGATTCAGGTGCGAGTGGGAAATCAGCAGTTTTATTTTTAATGCTATTTGGATAAATCAAATCCACTTCAAAATAATATCCCCAATCACCTTCATCTGGAATCTTCAGTATGTTTGAAGGGTTGGAGTAATACTCAAGCTCATTTTGATTTAACCAACTAAACTCGGAATGAGGTAGTGGTTTAGACAGTGAACTGCCATATAAATTATTTTGGTCATAGTACTTTAGGTGGATATGATCATCACCTACTGTTTCAGATTTTATATGATGTTTATTTACAAATGTGAGACCACCGCGTATTCCGCGCTCAAATATATTATACATCTCCGGGTCTTGTAAGAGATGAATGGTCTCACCAGTCATTTTAAAGGCTGATTTAAAGGACATGGCTGGTAGACTGTCAAAGTGGACAGGATCTAATTTGTCTTCTTCTAATGCCACTCGTCGAAATTCCTGAAAGACATCAGCCAGCAAAATGACATCTAATTCTAAGTAAGCGATCATATAATCGACAAACGTTTTACATTCAAATTTTAACCATGCCTCTTGAGCATGTTCATAATCTTCTACTGGACAATCTTCACCCGTCAAATCGTTTTGGAATTTGTCAATGGAAGGAAATATTGTTTCATTTAGTTTAGACATTGAGCTAAAATACGCATAAGGAAAGACTCCTTTGCGAGTGATTATTTCATCCGTTAAGTTTGGATAGTGTTTCTTCAAAGTTTGACTATGGGGAAGGAACTTGAGATTACGAACGAGAGAAGCTAGTGACGCTGACATGAATTGGAATGAATCTAAAAATTTTATTTCGAAGAAGACTGTCTTATTTTCTTTAGTTTTATCTACTGGTACTTTTGCTGTCATTGCCATGAATTTTTCTCTCGTTTGTGCTATTACATTAAACTGCCACGATTTCATCTGGCTCAACCCTCCTTTTATGAGCATATGACTGTCATAGCCCTTAAAGTTATGAAAAATGACGGGTAGTACACGACGTCTCAACCTAAGTGAAAAGTTACATTTGGAGCAGAGTGCGTTTCTAAATTTACCAATGATGTGATCATGATCACGTACTTTCTTAATTTTATCGTCATCAAACGTTTTATGACATTTAGGACAGGATGTGCAACTTTCAAATTTTTGTTTGTCTTCATCTGACATATGTAGTGACTTACGCTGCAATTGGGAATCATATGATTGTTGAAATTTAGCAGCTTTATCGAGAAATTCTAGAAATTTTGAAATGCAATCTTCACCTTGCCAAGTATGCATTTTATTTTGTCTATTCCTAAAGTGGTCATGCCATACTTCATAGCAGGCTGGCTTGTGGATGATATCATCAATGTAGCATTCTATGTCTGCGTAAATGACACGCAGGGGACTTAATTCGTCACCATTATCCCTATGTGAAAATATTTTATCTTTGGGCATGCGTTCCATTTGTAATTTACCTCGCTTGCACCATTCATAGTGAGTTTCAAATTTATCTTTACTCCAAAAGGAGCGGATGCAGCGGTCGCATACAAAATGTTCACCTCTTTTAGAGTGCCCCAAGTGAGTGTACAAGCGAGAGATTTTGGGAATACCACAGTAGTGCCATTCCTCGCTATCATCTTGTTTTACTAATAAGAGATTGACTACACGCTCATAACAAGTTGAACGTGAATTATAGCGGGCACCCTTCAACCCCTTCGCCCACACGTGAACGACAATTTTAATCTTATTATGTTTTTCGAACGTTTCTACATCTTTGATTTTCATGTTGTTACTATCACAACCTTCAAAGTCTAGTTCATCCTCCCACTGTCTATAGCTATAGGTATGATTTCGATTCGCGTTGATATCATTATAGTGAAGGATGGATAGGACTGCATATTTGAAACACTGTGATTTACAATCGACATTGATGACAGCTTTCTTATTACACAACGTTTTTGGTAGTTTAAATGTACCTCGAGCTGCATGACTTTCTAATAGTGAAATTGTGAATATGGCTGAGTCCACACCATCAAAAATGAGAGCGCTGTCGCGTTGATTGAATTTATCTACATTTGATTTTAAACATTGAATGTGAAAATTTAGCCAAGACTCGCAGTCTACAACTTCGGTTGCGGAAGAGGAAGGAAAATGAAACTGTATTCTCTCCGTCACTTGACCCGTTTGAAAATCTATCTTAATATATTTTATTTTAAGGTAGATGAGCGCCTTCATTCTAAAATTGTCTAAATTGTTGGAGAGCGCTTCGATAATGTTAGAATTTTGAAGGAGCCACTCAGGAAAATCTACTATTTGAGTATTGGACTCCATGCAGTAGTCGCGTACTAAATTATTATGTGAAACATTAATGAGGGAGATGGTAGAGGTACCGTTGGTGTAGTGATCATTTGCATGCGTGTGTTGAAGTCTGTGCGAAGATCGCTGAAAGTGACTATCAAAAGAAAGAGGGCACAAATCGCAAGGAAAGGAGATGTCATCGTCAGAATCAACTTCACCTCCGGAGATTGACGCCGCTTTGCGTTGACACACACGTTGTTTGATGTGTCGAAGGAGACTGTGCCTCCTTGTAAACATATGTCCGCAGTCGGCACATTCCCACTCGTTGCCTTGTCGCGAGAGTCCTGAGCTGGAACTCACATCACCTGAAAGAGAAATCATTCTATTATCTCTGTTCAAGTCTCAGTGTATTGTTACAACCTACTTTGACTCAACAACTCTAAACTTTCCTCGAGAAGGGAGGGCGTTGGTGATGAAGTTGATACCTGAAATTGAGGAAGATGCTATTAGCCACACGTTTGAGGGAGATGAGTGAAGAAATTTTCAACTTACCATTTCAACGAAATCGAGTTTAAGGTTGATACTTCAACAAGATAGAGACTTCACGAGAGAGCAGTTTACTTGTACGCCTCAAATATAGAATTCGTCAGAGAACACTTCACTTATATGTCACAAAGACAGAGTGAAATGACACGAATGTCACTTTACATATATACTTTCGTATTCATCATTCATTGGCTGTTCATTCTGATTGGTTGCTTGTTGAAAACATTTCAAAGTTATTATTCACAGTCAACATGACAAGCCCTCCGACTACACCAAACACAAAATTCTCTTCTCCATCCTCAACACCAAACGCTCCAACGAAGGTAGAGGTGTCATTACCAGCGGACAACGAAGAGAGTGTATGTGAGAAGGAGTGTCCCGACTTAACAGGCGTGAGATGGAAGTATCTCCAGTACGATACTGACGATGTGATGGAGATCACCAGCACGAAATTCCTCCACCAATTATGGGAGTGGTACACCCCTAACTCCCAGCCACGAACTATGGCGGAGTGGGAGTATATTGACAAAGTGAGGCTCGCAGTGGAAGAACGATTAAAGCAAGTGAACTGTTTTTGTTATCTATGTGAAGCCAGACTCTGGGACGATATTGACGATGAAGACCTTTTGAAATACATGCCATAATAAATTTTTATTTCGTATTATCTTTGCTTTCATACTGACTTACTTGAACAGGGCTTCAGTGGATGATTTAACCATGTATACATTTTCATTTGGAAATAGTAGCACGCTTAGTCTAACTTGTAAATCTTAAAACATTTCATATGGACGATGATGATAGATGAAATAGTGTCAAATAAAATTAAGATGGCTTACAGTTCTGATACAGGGATAGCAATCGACTGCGATCCATGTGTAAAGAGCTTGTTAGACTACGGATGGGCTTAAGTGGATGATTTAACCATGTATACTTTTTCATTTGGAAATAGTAGCACGCTTAGTCTAACTTGTAAATCTTAAAACATTTCATATGGGCGATGATGATAGATGAAATAGTGTCAAATAAAATTAAGATAGCTTACAGTTCTGATACAGGGATAGCAATCGACTGCGATCGATGTGTAAAGAGCTTGTTAGACTACGGATGGGCTTAAGTGGATGATTTAACCATGTATACTTTTTCATTTGGAAATATGTGCACGCTTAGTCTAACTTGTAAATCTTAAAACATTTCATATGGACGATGATGGTAGATGAAATAGTGTCAAATAAAATTAAGATAGCTTACAGTTCTGATACAGGGATAGCAATCGACTGCGATCCATGTGTAAAGAGCTTGTTAGACTAAGGAAGAGAGAAGTGTGTTATGTTGCGTGTGGTGCGTGAGTGTCCTCCCATTTCATTCCATTCATCAATTCGTCTCATTGATAGAGACAGGTAGAACTCATGGTTCTCATAACGTATGCAATGGAAAGTTTTAGGCAACCTTCGACAGTTGGCTAAATGTCGCCCTGACGCGAATGCATACTACGTTGAGACAGAGGCAATCACTTGCAAACATGACGCAGAGAGGTTAAACAAGATTGACCATTGCCGAATGTCCCTTGCGGTATACATAGCTACGGGTTTCACCGCCGCCCTTTACAGGAACGCCCGTCGAAAGGAAGCATTACACCGAACTTCATTTGCAACGTTCAAGTTGACTGATAGCAGATTCAACTTAATGATAGTATTCACCAGTCCGAAGACTGCCCAGGGCAAACCGCGTGGAGGTTCTATCATGTCTTGCCCCTAGGTGGCCCTTAAGAGAGCCGATGGTTCGTTCTCGGTGTCAATGGTGTCAATTAAGTTGACTATTGGCTGGAATAGTCAATGGGTATGACGGTTAGGTTGTCATATACCCTATACCGCCTAGGTCGTGCTGGTGCATCTGGCACTTCTCGGATGCGAGTGGTATTTGGAGTCCACACCCCATCCGTCCAAACGATCTTCTCGATCTTCCCCTTCTTATCATCCTCTTCATCCCACTCGTCGAGGATGACGAACTCGGGAATGGCGTTGTCTTCATCGATGAAGACGGGAATGCTGTTGGCAGATGTCGCTTCCATCGTGACTTGAAATTGAATGAGAAGCGCTACAATCTTCTGGCTTATATAGGGTTTTCAACAATGAATTGCTCAACAGCGAATCAGAATGCTTCAGGGATAGCAATCGACTGCATAACGTTCAAGTTGACTGATAGCAGATTCAACTTAATGATAGTATTCGCCAGTCCGAAGACTGCCCAGGGCAAACCGCGAGGAGGTTCTATCAAATCTTGCCCCATCGTGGCCCTTAAGAGAGCCGGTGGTTCGTTCTCGGGAGTAACGTCATCTTACACCCTACCAATTCTGCTGAGAGAGTCTTTGACTCTCCCTTTGGTAGCAGTGTCGACTTCCACACTAACTGGTATGTGGCTAAAAAGTGGAATGTAGCGCCATTCCGTTGGATTGACAACAGTTGCTGTCATCGGATTGCCAATCCGAGCAAGATTATTGTGGACTCTGTCTTGCTCCTCTAGCCTGACAAACTCCTCAAATAAATTTCGCGGCCTTAACTGCGGTCCGCGAGGAGAGCTGACTTGACTGTTCGGCGTCTGCATGATTGAAATGAAATGAAATGAGAGGTAGTGATTTATATACCCCTCTAACGCGATGCAACGTTCAAGTTGACTGATAGCAGATTCAACTTAATGATAGTATTCGCCAGTCTGAAGACTGCCCAGGGCAAACCGCGTGGAGGTTCTATCATGTCTTGCCCCTAGGTGGCCCTTAAGAGAGCCGATGGTTCGTTCTCGGGAGTGAATTGATGGGGTGGTGAAGGCGGGCAAAGATCTGCAATGAAAATGATATGTATTAGAATAGGATATACTATCTTATTTACTTTTCACTTACCAAGTTAGCCATCCTTTGGCAGTCTCGCGCGCTTCCGAATCGAGAATTTGTGTAAATGACCGCGCATTCTCAGGCTGGCATGGAGACATTTTTTGGTTGGATGCCCGTTATAACAAATGATGGACTCGTCGAGACTTTGATTTACGAGTACTTCGCCGTCCAAATGATTATCCCGAATAGGGATGTGAAATTCAAACAAACGATCCTCATTCACACGATTCCACTCATCCCTCATGCGCTCCAACTTCTCATACGCCTGCCTCTCATCACCCCGCCGAGCCACAGTCCTCTCCAACTCAACATTCCTCGCTCTCAACACACTCATCTCCTTCATCATCTCCTCAAACTTCGCTTCTGCATCTCTCATTCTTCTCTCTGCAGCACTCGCCCTCTTCTCACACTCATCATTCTTCTCTTCCAACTCTCGCGTCTTATTCTTCAAATCAGTCACACTACGCCTCATTCGAATATTCTCATCCGCTACCTTCTTCGACTTCAGTTCCTTCTTTTTCAATTCATCCAACTCCTTCACAACTTCATCCTTCACCTTCTTCAAACTCTCATACTTATTCACCAACAAATCATGCGCCATCTGCTGCGAAACATGCTTCTTCTCTTCATCCTTCAACCACCTCGCCGACTGCATACGAATCCCACCACTCTTTACTTTTGGGGAAGATGAGCTCTTCGGGGGGTCGGTGATGACAATGTTTGACACCTCCGACGACGAAGAGCTCAACTTCCTCACACGCTTTCTCACACGCTCCCTATCTAAATCCACATCATCACTCTCAAGCACTCTCTTTCGCTCAATCTCAGCCTCCAACGACGCAACTGCTCTCGCCAACTCATCATTCTCAACAACATTCTCAACAACATTCTCAACCTTACCCTCTCGCTCTATCGCCAACATTCGCTCCCTCTCTTTAACAATCAACTGCGTGAATCGCAAGTCATTCACTAAACCTCCACTACAGTCAGCATGCACTCTGTAGAAACGCGCCTCATCCTCATCACCCTTCAACACTCTACACTTCACACACGCAACCCTATTCAGGATAATCATGTGGTCGGTGCCCGCCTTCTTTACATGCGCCTTGGCGTCCGCACCGCGATTAATTCGCCCACATGTGCACATCTTAATATGGAATTTGCGGTTCCTGTCATTAGCCATGCCTGAGATTTCTTGTTAACTGTAAGATAATGAAATTTGTATAAGTTTGGAATCATGTAGTACAGTCATATTCCTAAAGCATTACACTTAGTCAGGAATGATAGATTTGAGTATAGTGAGTGGCACTCGATCCCGTCGACAGCCCGAAGGCCTTGTACTGATCACTAGGGAAGTGAGAGATCTTCCCCGATACCCGCTCTTTACAGCTGAAGACATCATTGTCACTGCCCCGAAGTGGTAACAGGAACGCCGAGTCAAAGGTAGTGATCAGTAGCTGGGATCTAACCCCTCAAATCTGCCTTAAACTTAGTTAAATTTCAAATCTGATAGCAGATTTGAACTCAGCATACTTGAAAACCTTAGTCTACATGTTAAAACTTTGAAAAAACTGATAATTAAGAATTTTTAAATTCCGCAATTTACTACTCATACTACTTTTAAGAAATTTTATCAGTAGTAAAGACACTATCAAACTCTATCATACAAACTTTGAAGTAAGAAGATAGCTTGCCTACTTCAAAAGATAGAGTCCTTTGAAACACCCGATAACGGGAGCTCAGAGCGACGACCGTCGCTTACCTCGTCTTTCGATGAAGTGATCAGACTTACGTTGTCGGGGGTTTATATATGCTCGGAAGAAAACTTAAAATGGCTCTATCTCCGAAAGTATTCATCGTAGCGACATGCGGTTTGTTGCAAACGGTTTGTCTCATCATTGTCTATCATATGACAACGGGAAGTCGGTCCGTCAGCACATGTCCATGTAACATGCCACAAGTGAAAAAATTCCTAAGTGTGAGAGCTCCAGTGTGGTGAAAATTTTGAAAAATTTAAAACTTCCGAATTTCGACCTGGGACCTTTACCAAAACATTTTTCATCAAATTTCACGGACCCCCCCTCCCCCCTCGTTGGGAGAAATTTGATGAAAAATGTTTTGGTGAAGGTCCCAGGTCGAAATGCGACACTTTGGAAAATTTTCAAAATTTTACCCATACAAAGCCATTCTGACACTTAGGATTTTTTCAGGTGAGCTCCGACCTAAAATCTTGTAACAGCTCTAACTTTTGAACGAAGACAGATATGAACAAGCCGTTTCTTTCACTGACTTTGTCTCACTCTTAGCTTTCAAACGAGCTATGGCACGACAAAATCCGTCCACTAGAAGCCAAGATCGAAGCTAGCTCTCCCGAGGGGGGGGGAGGTCAGTGAAATTTGATGAAAAATGTTTTGGTGAAGGTCCCAGGTCGAAATGACACACTTTGGAAAATTTTCAAAATTTTACCCATACAAAGCCATTCTGACACTTAGGATTTTTTCAGGTGAGCTCCGACCTAAAATCTTAAATGGCGTCTCACATCTAAACGAAGACAGATATGAACAAGCCGATTCTTTCAGTGAATTTGTCTCACTCTTAGCTTTCAAACGAGCTATGGCACGACAAAATCCGTCCACTGGAAGCCAAAATCGAAGCGAGCTCTCCCGAGGGGGGGGGGAGGTCAGTGAAAATTTTTCTCTCCGATTGACTTGAAACTCACCATACCGATGCAGAATTTCACGCTGAATCCGAATCTGGCCTCCGTTTTCACATCCGAGCACTGCTTCCACTCGAAACAGCCCATTTTCAACCCAACATTCATCAGATTGCACGAAAAACATCACACACTATAGCCTCAAGACAAAACCTGGCGGTCGCCCAAGTCCACCACGACACTCTGTCGTTCCAGAGGGGGGGACGTCAGCGAACCTTGCGGACTCAGTTGGCCGGCACACCACGACACTCTGTCGTTCCAGAGGGGGGGGAACGTCAGACTCAAAGCACCACGGCGGCCGACCACGACACTCTGCCGTTCCAGAGGGGGGGGGGACGTCAGCGACGGCGGCCATCTTGCGCTATCCAGAAGTGGAGTTTTACTTACTACTTGCGAGATCCTATCTCCAGCTCGGGACCCTATCTTCAGGGAGCCTGCATGCAGCATTTGGGACCTCAATGATGGATGGTGGTTCAACGCTAATGCAAGAATTCTCTGCGTCTGTATCAGCAAACATCTGTAAAGAAGATGAAGGGGTAGTGCGAGGCTTGTTCAGTTTGCGTGAATAATGTTGACGCCAGAGATAGAGCTTCGAATGGTGCTTTTAACTAATCTTAAATTATCGCTTAGTAGAGATGTATTTCGTCTGATGCTGTTAAATCAGCAATCGAGTGGCTCTATTGGCACGTCGCAGGTTGCTACTTTCATTAAACTTGATTTCAGCATCATCAGCAATTCCGTTTAACCTTATCTTCTTCATTGACTAACCTTACGATAGGCTAGTGATATGTTGTCTAGCTACCCAACAGCGGTCTATAAGTTCTAGCGATGTATGTGAGATTCAGGGCTTTTTCCGCGACCCTGACAAAGTATTGTTGAAGGTGCAGGAGTGATGGTGGATGTGAGTTGCTTCCAATCTTCTTCCATAGAAACCGTTGCTTTGAACGCTTTGAGCAATTCTGGACTTCCACCGCGCAACGATAGGTGTATTGAGGCTCTCGAGGCTAAAACAAAGAGTATAATTTATTTGGTGGTGACAAGGCTGTACGGCGCAGGCGATGGTGGATCGCAACAATGAGTAGGCGATGATTGATTCAGATTGCGAGTTTCAACATTAGTACACACGACAACACATTAATTTCTCTGACAAATTCTGTTCCTAACGAAGGAAACTTCTAGGTAGACTTGAGATGTATACAGAAAGTACAACACTTTTCAATTCCAATTAGAGACTAGTAAAGAGCACCCAGCAACATCAGCATCAGCTATGATGCATCAGATCACTATTTCATATTCAGTGATTTTAAATGTTTATTTCTATGCATGTGTTGAAAAGTTTGATATTACCATAGCCCTCAGAATGCATGAGCAATACTTTACACTCCCTGTTCAACTTTACAGTCCTTAAAGTATTTTGTATGAAAGTCTCTCTCATCAAATCCTTTGATTTGGAGATTTCCCATGGATGCAAGAAATCATGTAAATTCCTCAAGAAACTTGAGTTTCCAATCTTCACATGAATGAATTGGCTGCTTTGTGATGTCGCGTTTATGATGATCTATAACTGGTGTTTTCACATTCACAATATTCCAGAACATTTTTAATTTAAGATTAAGAAAAATTACAGTCTCAGAAAATTCATAATAGCACAGAGCATATATGGTTGATTCATGAAATGTTGTTGAGATTACATGACGATCTTTCGATATTTTTGGATTAAGAACGTTTTGTGACAGTTTGTGGGAAATTTGTGTCGCTTTATCGTTCTAAATCGTATACACTTCCTCAACAACAGAAAATTTGGCAGTTGCTGTTTAAAAATTCATATGCATTGATGCGCATTCACAAATATCGGCGCCTCGTTTTTGAAATGTTGTGTGCAAATTCTTCACATCGTGTTTAGGATCAAAAACAACAAGTCTTCGTTTGTCCGGCAGGTGCTAACATAAGTATTGAGCTGTCCTTCACATTAAAGTGTCACAAGAAATTTTCGGTTTGCGTGACTTGTCCATAACAGTCAATCGAACATAAAAGCCCGACTTTGTGTATAACAGCTCCATGATCTTCAAATGACTAATACAATCACAAATGCTAATGCAATCACTGGAAAGATTCCAGCCATGTCGCGATACGTGCTTGAGAGCATAGAAATCGACAACAATAAAACCTCCAGAACGGAGGTTAAGCTTCATGCAATACACAATAGTGGCACATAAATCGCACGCATTTTCGCTTAGATACACTTGCCAACGGCTAAATCATTGGGTCAGAATAAGTCACATGTGTAAATCAAAGCTTTTCATTGGTCATTCATGCCCCAACTTAGTTCCCCTGGCGGTGCCGCGGCCTTGAGTCAATTTCCATTCTAGTCAACTTCAGTTAAACAATCTATTTCTATGCTTGAGAGTGATTTATCATGAAAAGAAATGCAGCATAATTCCGATGATCCTAGTCAGATTCAACAAAATGCAGTGAACATAAGCGACTGTGTCCTTATTATTCCCGACTATTACCGGTACCTTTTCTGATTTCATCTAGCGGATTTAGCTATGTTTGACTTGATATAGAATCAAACTCCATCGAAGGCCGATTTGGATAGACGCGCCTACATAGGGGTGCAACCTAATTCATTTCCATGAGACAGTTGCTCATTGACGAAATGACGATACCATCCATGAAAAAGGCTCGAGCGATGTGATTATTTTGACTCTAATGAAAGTTACAGCTCGTTATCATTTAAACAAAAGTTTGATGACAATGACATGCCGGAGCTTGATCTCGCTCTGTTTTTCGATCACACAGGTGTATGGTCTCTAATGAAGAGACGCTTGGCAGAGAAATACTTGTAATCTTGTTTCAGCCAGCTTCTTAGTTGTATGTTTTCAATACAGCGTATGTTTCCAACACAGAATTAGTCTCTTTTTCTGTTTGACTAGAAGTGAAGCATTGGAACTTGTTAGGTTAATGAAATGGCACAATCAGCTGACATAATACCATAGCAATCGAACAATGAGGAGCCCGTTCAACATTAAACACGCCGTTTGTGAAGGTTTTTTTTCGTGTGCCTGCTAACTTTTTTAAATAATGATTGGAGGGTCCAACATTAGCGAGAAAACTTTTGCGCAATGATCTGAATTCTTAGAATCTGAAGGAATAGTGGCGATTGGAGTAGTTTGAAGGAATTCACAGCAATCCGCAAGCGGCGCACGACTATTTTTCTTATCTCTGCAAAATATTAAAATTTTTTTTTGTCCACTTAGCAAGTTACTGCCATCGTTTTTGATCAGTTTGCACTTCTAGCAAAGTGATACGCTTAAACAATCTAATTCTGTGGGTTTTCTTAATCATCGATTTCTATTACCGCTCATGTTTGAATCGAAGACAACAGGATATAATCTTCCTTGTGAATCATTCAATCAAGTAATTAAAAGCTAGCGGGTTATGCGGTCGAATCCAATAAAACATAAAATTTAACTGCGATTTTTAGATGTCTAGGTTAAGAACGGTGCCGGTAGACCTAGCTGAATATGCTATCGGCTTCATCTATTCAATGGACTCAATTTGTTGGTTTCCTTCTAATGTTACGAATTAGAGAGTCAGCTGTCACTTTTGCTTCTGTCTCTTCACATTTGGTATCTTCAAAGAAGCAAGTCGATGCAAATAGGTTACAAGACGAAAATATTGCTCTCTCTCTCTTTCAATACTTTGATGTACTCGAGATGTCGCTGTTTGCCGAGGCTGCTAGAGAGAAAAAGTCCACACTTAAGATGAATATGGATTTGAAACTGTTTACCCTGGCAATGTCACAATTCAATGCTCCTTGCGTCTTTGAAATTCGCTTACATGTTTGCAGTCGAAATAAGATTTCAACTGAAAGTTAGCAATCATAGTCGGTTTATGTCATGGTAAAATTGACGGATTCACTTCTGTTCATCATTGTATGTCATACAAGGCGCTTCCTCAGTTAAGAACTGAACTGAGTATTTATATCATCTGCAAAGTTCTCGAACACACGAACTGAAATTCTCCAATGTTGTTCAAATTAACGAAAAAATATTCCTTTGAAATTTTATTTTTTAGAACTTATTGAGATTCTTAAAGCATCTACAGGATGAATTTTTTGATTACCAAGTATATAGACATATAGGTTTTCACTGTTGTCGATGCGCATGTACATAATTGACTTTGTTAGACGGCATTGATGTGTAATGATTAAGCATTTATTCCGCCTCCTAGCATCGTTCACGCAGGCCTCCTGTAGCTCAGTTGTTTGAGCTACTGAACTGTATTAGATGCGGCTACATGACATCACGTCTACTTATGTCACTGATATTGTAAATTTATTAGTATTTGTGAAGGCAGCTAAACTATATATATCCGACGCACAGGCACTAGCAGCCCCAAATGCGGCAAAGGCTAAGCCTACCAAGGCCTCGTAGCCAAAGACACCCAAAAAGCCCGCCAAAGAGAGCGGAATGAAGAAAGTCGTTGCGTACATCACTTCGCAAAAGAAATTCACCCTTCATCAATTGAAGGTGCAATTTTCCAACAAAGCTCCTCATCTCTTGCGCTTAACTGTCAAGAACTTCATGACCAAAAGAACCATCCAAGGCAAGACCAACACTTGCACTTTGAAAGTTGCCAAGGAAAAGAAAGAGGTGAAGCCTATAGCAGCTAAAGCCAAGAAGCCTACGGCCAAGAAACCAAAGGCTGAAAGAATGCTGCCACCGGCAAAGCCCTAGAAGGCTAAGACTCTAACCAAGAAGCCTACCGCTAAAAAGCCAGCTACCGAGAAGGCCAAAACTATCCATAAGCAGAAAACAGCACCCAAAATGAAGTAGATCTTTGAGGTGCTAAGCCTCTGAACACTTAAAAAATCGAACTCAACTTTTGATCGGCCCACTCGTCTACTGCTTGGTTGAATAGTTGTACGCTGGACATTGAGAAGCTGTCTTAGGCGTCAGAAATCGATTGGGTTAAGGTTAAATTGTGTTTTGATTCTCGATGGGTTTGCACAATTAACATGCGTCACCAATTAATTTAATAATAAACAAATAATCTTCTGAGGAGCAGCTTGATCAGCACAATTGCGTTTCGACCCCCAAAGATCGACCTTTTTGAGACCATTTTGAGACAACTTTGAGACTTTGATCAAGATCTTTTTGTCAATCTCTTTTTTCAACTTGAGATCATTTTTTACGAGAAGCATCTTTTGACGACCAAGTCATAACTGAACTTTTGAAACTTCAATAAAAAGATTTAATGTTTAGTAGAATATAAAAAGGATCTCAAAGCGTGTTTATTGACATTAAACGACCCTGGGAAGTGCCCCAGGTTTCAGTATTGGGCTACTTGCTGTTTATTTTATATATATCAACGGTATTTGTGATTGCTTTGAAAACAATTTGTCCGTCAAACATTTTGCTGACGATGCCAAAATTTATTATTCTTGCAATAAAAGTGATGCAGAAGCTTTTGAAAAGTCTTTAGAAAGCTTGAAATGTGGTGCAATACATGGCACCACAGAAATGTTAGTTGAAATTATCTCCACAGAAATGCGTTGTGTTTTCCCAAAGGCAACGCTAAGAGTCAGACTATCTACTTTCTCAATGGAATCGACTGGCAAGTAGAAGAAAGGGTAGATGATCTTGATCTTGGAATTTTGGTGACATCAGACCTGGGGCGACCGCACAGAAACAGTGCTAGGTAGTGAGTTATTAGTGACAAGGTAATTTCAGTGGATGAATCTTAATGTTAGAGATTTGTTAGCCTAACAGTGTTTCTGTGCGGTCGCCCGTGAAGTTTACGCCTACTGCAGTAAGATAGCTCCCACTGCCTTCTCCAGAGTTTGTTGCCTGGAGTAAGGATTCCTTTAATGATCAGAATGCTCTACTTAGAGGCTACAAGACTTACGTAAGATCGATCCATGAAACGAATTGTCAAGTATTTAACCCTTTTCAAAAAGCAGATATTAATGCGCTTAGAACGAGTACAGCAATATTTCACTAGAAAGTTGCGTAAGCATTGTGATATTTCATACAGAGACTTAGTGATAAGTTGCGCATGCTCAATCTTCAATCCTTGCAGGGCAGACGTACTGTGCATGATCTATGCCTGTTTTAATAAAATGCATCATGGTTTCATCGATGTGGATTTTGAGTGCTACTTTTATCGTCACCCTATGTCCTATCCTACTTGTGGTAGTATGTGTATACATGTCAAGTAGAACCACACTTTCTTCCTCGTACAAAGGCCTCCTTAAGCACTTTCTTTTTTCGTGTATATCGAATTTGGAACAATTTACCATCAGAATGTACTCTCGCGACATCTGTCCGTTCATTCAAGTTTAATTTGAGAAATGTAAGTTTGGACGCTATTTGTCACCACCTGTTCTGACTTAGTCTTGATTGATATTTTGATTTTCTATTCGCACATAAGTTGCGCTTGTCTGTTTGTGCCTTCCATGGCCATGGCATGTGGTTTTTATGTGAATTTGTTGTTTGTGCTATCTTGAAATCTTGAAATGAAATAAAAACATAATCACATCATCATCATCGACGAGAAAGTTCTAGACCATTATACAAGGACTTCGAATTATGCCAATGATCGACTGCAATGATAGCCGATGATAGCGTACAAAGCGATCGATTCCCATGCACCACTGCATCAGCAACAACTTTTACTGGAAAAGAGACAGTGTGAGGTTACTCGGTCTGTCACGCATGGCGACCTACAGATTCCTAAAGTGAAGACAAAACTAAGGAGGATGACAGTTTTGGTTCGTGTCCAGAGCTATATAACTTGTATTCTAAAGATATTCTATGAGCTAGCTTTGTTGCATGATTAAAATAATTGCTTATAGACGATAGGTACAGATTTATTATTGTGCAATTCACACACGATATTTCATGGTCTAACCAGACCACGTCTTCAGGCATCAATGACAAATGAAGATTCACGAAACTGCATCACAGATACATCGAATTTGCACATGAAATCATTATTGTAGAGATGAAAGACACGGACATGTAGATTAGGACTGTTATGACGTCATTGCGTGAAACAGAAAATAGAAGACTAAAGCTGAGTGCCAACAATTGTAACAACAGAATAATTATGAAATATCGTGTGTGTATGGCACAATAATAAATCTGCACCTATCGTCTATAAGCGATTTTTTGAATCATCAATATTGGACGACCTATGTTTTTAACTTTGTTGCATTTTTTAAACGCCATTACTTGGCTAACGTTTTTGAAAACTTGTCTGTTTACTTTATTATTGTTTTTATTGATCCTCATACTTGTATTTTCGGTTTGAGGACCATCTCATATTAGCTCGTGCTGCCGGTTGTCGTCCTCAGTATAGGAAAATGCCCCTGACTAATCATTGTGTAATAGTTGAGCTGGAAAGAGTCCGGTTTTTAGAGATATTAATTATCTTTTTCCTCAGATAAAACAACAATGAATAGTAGAACAGAACTTGACAGCTACCATGATTTCCTTTTCTACTAATAACTTAATCTTTTATTCACTACATAGAATTCATCTATCCAGTCAGGTCAATTTATTTTTGCTACTGGTAAAGATATGTAATCCAGTACAACCTGTTCATATCTACATTCTTTCATATCATATCATTGTAAGTCATCATATCATCTCATTGTTAATATTATTTTCAAATTCCTTTTAGTTTAAACTTCTGTTAACCCCAGTCTCTTGTACCTGAAGAGGATTACCGGATGGTAATCGAAAACTTTTGTACATTTGAAAAAAACTAATATCTCTAAAAACCTGACTCCTTCCAACTCAACTATTGAAGAATCTATTATTATTGTCATCATCATTAACTAGAGTTTACTAAGAAAACCAGAAAAACCGTAACTTGGCAAAATATTGAAAGTCACGATGAGTGAAAAAGACCACATATTCGACTTCATATCAGTCTTTATCGTTTCACATTAAGCCCTATCATGCGTCTCCAAAATAATTGAGGGTCAGATTAAAGCTAGCAATTGAATTCAGGACAGACGGATTGCACTCGCATTGAGCGCAACTAAATCAAACTGCTAGACCAAGGTTTGGAATTATATTCAGAAGATGCGGACGTCGGAGATCATGAAGGAATGTTTTGTGATGAAATGCGTACGTTTGACAGGCGTGTCAGAGATGAAAATGAATATTCTGCGCCATAAATCATTTTTAGTCAATCCATAACATATGGCTGCTAGAAGCGGGTGATTTGATCAATTGTCTTGATTAATTGCTTTTTGATGCAGCTTATATGACTGTGAAATTCAAAAACGACGCACTTCTCAATATTTTGACTTTTGCATTTTTCAATAGCCTCATAGGTTTCAGCATTGTTTAACATCTGCATAATTTTTGTTTGAAATGTTCATTTTCACGATTAAGTCCAGGTAGCATTTTACATTAGGTTGGAATGGGTTGAGCATCTCGGAGAATATCAGAGAATAATGATCCTGAAATGAAATATCTACAGCTGTCTTTTTGCATAACACATGTGACAGCTAAATGTATTAAGCAATCTGCTGATTATAAATATCTATTATAGAATGCAAACGTTTCTTCGTAACATGGACGATAAATCGTGGAGTGTGTGATTGCTCTTTCAAATAGTTAGTGCCTTTTCCGCATGCATTTCATAATACGGTGTGTTTCAAAAGCAAAAGTTAAGAACTGAAATCATATTTCCAACAGATTAAGAGTTTTTATATCACTTTAGGTAGGCGATGATATTTTGCATAAGCAATGAAAAATAATATCCTTCAGATGATCACCCACTCAACTGTTGTCAAAGACAGTTTTTGAAACAAGTCCATTATTTATCTGCTATATTCAAGTAATAAACAATAACATCATAAATGAAGGAGTAAAAATAGACAGGAAATTTATCAAGAAGGGAAAGCATTAAAAGAAGTAGAAAAGCCAGGGAGATAATGTTCAGAGCTATCGCAAAATGAGTAGACACGTCTAACGGAAGCTGTTACTGTCATTGCGTTCCCTCGAACAGTGTCGAGCGACATCGTCTGCGTCCCTGCGACAACCATCACTTCTGACGCTGCTCGCCAGGAGCAATAATACCAGGCGATTCCCGATCTCGGGCTGCAGTTGGACCCTAGCTCCAGATGTTTCAAAACCGAGAGGCTCAGAAAGATAGCGGTCAATTAGAAACGGATGTTTGCGGCGTTCTTTGTCATCAGCATTTGCTGCATCAGATAGGACATGTGCTGTTGATGTTAGAATGACAGAAAGTGTCAACCACTCTGGCATCTTAAATCAAAGGCTGCAATGATTTGCACGTGAAAGATGTCAGCCCGTCTGGTCTTTTGCCACCACCTCTAGGTCTTTTAGAGCCTAGACCTGGTGGTTCTAGGCTCTAGCACAGCTGGGATTCCAGCAGAGGAATTTTTTGATAAGATCATTGATTGCTGCATTACGTGTAGTCCGGCAGCCAGAACGAGTCTCTGCAGGGAACGAGACCGAAAGTGAGATTTTCACATAATGATGTACACCCTATGCCTACCACGAAGCGGCACGTCTGCCGAGTTCTAGTGAGTTCATCTTCTTGTCAGACAGGATCAAAGAAAAACACATGTTAATCCAATGGTACGCATATTGCAGTTTTTAGCTAAAATGAAATTTTCTGTGTTTTCTCTGATTAAACGAAAAGTACTAAGCCCAGAGTCACAATTTTTGACATGGAATGTCTTCAGAATTCCTTCAGATGAATTCCTGGAGGAATTCTTCAGATGAATTTCCTTTCATTTTCATGCACCCCTGTCTATATAGCTAAACGCATTTAGATTTGGCGAGCCTCTTAATGTCGGCAAACACAAACATTTTGAGCAACTTTATCCGCATTCAACCACATTCTCACAGAAATTGCCGATCAGAAGCATGATAAAAGCACATGCACATCATAGGAAATGACCTGAAGACAGTCCATGTCAAAAATTGTGACTCTGGGCTGAGTACTTTTCGTTTAATCAGAGAAACATAGAAAATTTCATTTTAGCTAGAAACTGCAATATGCGTCCCATTGGATTGACATGCTTTTTTCTTTGATCCTGTCTGACAAGAAGATGAACTCACTAGAACTCGGCAGACGTGCCGCTTCGTAGTAGGCATAGGGTGTACATCATTATGTGAAAATCTCACTTTCGGTCTCGTTCCCTGCAGAAACTCGTTCTGGCTGCCGGACTAGTGGTTCATCGACGAACACAGCATTTGCAGGACAGAGGAAGATGACCCAACTCATCAACATTTTGTCCACAGAGGCAATATTTAAGCTCACACACTTGCACGCCAATAGCAAGAACAAGCCGGTGGTGAAAGCAAAATTATCCAAGCTGGGTTCTAAGGCTGGAATTGATGTAGCATTGAACCCGCAGCCGTAGAATAGTTCAGAAGCTCCTAAGATGCGAGATATTTGAAATTGCGCGATATTTGATCGGCATTTTAGGGGTCGTGCACATATTACGTGATACGTAAGGGTGGAGGGGGAGGATCAACCGATATATCACGCGTCATCACATGGCGGAGAGGGGTACACAGACAATATCACGTGATATACTATAAGCTTACACTGTTCTTTCAAATAAAATGCATTGTCAATTAGAAGTTGTTATTTTGACGAAAGTAAATGTTACTGATGCCTTGAAGTATCTCGAAGCAGAAATCAATCGAATGCTTGGTAAAAACACAAGCAGTTTGAGTGCAAAATAACGTCACATGCTTAGCTGAGTGACGTCATATTCAAGAATCAAACGTTTTTTCCGTTGAAACAATGGGCTTGCATGGCCTCCTGTTGATCAGCTACTGACTTATGTGAATTTTTTTTGGGGGATGGGGGTGACCAGAATATCACGTGATACGGGAGGGGAGTTCACAAGATATATCACGCCGTATCACAAGGGGGGACGGTAATTTTTTCGTAAAAATTCGTAAATTTGGTGTCACGTAATATGTGCACGACAAGAGCTGGACATTATGTTGTCAGAAAACTTGAAAACTGTCCTAATGATTTTTTCATATGATTGATTGTCTTTGGACTGAATTTCGTCATGTCGATCACACAAATATTTCTTTACAGTGTTAACGAATGCAGTATAGTTTTGCTCTTCAGAAAGATTAGAAATAGGCTCTTTGATTACCGCTTCTTAAAACACGATGGAGGATAATTTGGCGGATAAACGATTTCTGCCATACGTCGCATTCATGTGTCTGGAATATCTACCCATTTTAGGTTTATGCTAATTGAGATTGAGGTTATTGCATAATATGTCTTCAATTGAATGACACGCTGTGCTCTTGCTTGGTCATGTTCTTGGAATCAGCAAATTCGGCTGACTGATGTACTAGTCAATTGCTTCATCTAGTTTGGCAATTGCTATTTCTTGATTAATTTCTCTACTGATATTTTCTTCTGAGGCTGCCGTTATTTGTTATAAATGTCATTTGGTTTTTTATCATACATTTTTTAATTCTGCATCTTCCGATTTTCCAATGCTCATTATTACATGATTATAGACCTGTGACTTTGCAAATTCTCGGATGTCGTTAAATAAGCAATAAGTTGAATATCATGTCTTTTGAAATGACTATCTTTGCATATCCGGTAATCCATTTAGCTACCTTGCTTGGAGTTGTCGAAAAAATTGCTTAAATCATTACTTCCACATAGTCTTACAGATCACTTGCACAAACACAGGAGAAAATGGTCCTACTTTCGTGTTGTAGAAGATGCTTTAACTTTTGACATGAGGGTATTCTTTGCATGGCTTATTAATTTACATACTGATCCAAATTTAGAAAATAGAATTTATTCGTAGCAAGCTTGTTTCAGTAGCGTCGAAGGCTGCCATCTTCATTTAGTGAATTTATAATCAATTATAATCGTGAAAGTATGAGTGGCTTTTATATGTCGTGGTTGTTTAGTGGCTGGTTTTTTTGGATGAATGGATTGATGTATTTACGATTCGGCAATTTTCGTTCATGATGTCTTGGTCATTATTTTGAAAATGTCTTTTTTGGTATATGTTAGTGCATTGATATTTCAGAGAAAAATGATATCAGTATTATATTTTTCTATAACAGATTTAAATTGAAAGTCAAAATGTACAACGATAACTGCAGTTGCCTTTTATTCTTTATCACAATTGAAGACTAAGATGACATTTTAGGGATATCTATGTTCAGTAATCTCGCGACATGTGGAAAAAAGGAATATCTTCCCTTCCGAAAACGATCAGAATCGTTGAGAAAGTGTTGGACAGAGAAATGTTGGTGTTCTGGTAGGCATTTGTGCAGAATATGGCCATTGTTACGCAAGACTTTTTTGAAAAGCTTTTACTCATTGGTGTTCTTCTGTTTTCAATAGTACATGTAGGTCTATCTTGGTTCAAGTGATTCCCAATGATCCTTTATGCGTGTCTCTGAATTCGCACAAGCGCATGGCTTCGTCGACAAGGCCAAAGAGTCCAACAAATAACGATCACGCATGTTTGATTCTTGATAAAATTCTTATTTGATGAATTTAATTGAGCTCACGATATGATACGAGCTTCTCTGATTTTCGTAGAATTGCAGCCGTCGGTTGCATGTCCTCACGATGTCATAGCGTGATCAACCCGTGTCAGATGATTATTGAATGTCACTCCAAGGATTTTCTACATGTCTACCCATGGTGTTAATCAATTCGTTTGTGTTGATGTCAAATGTGTTTGTGATATTTTATACAAAGTTTTCATGGCGTTCTTTTTGTAAGATGCTGGACAATTTCACTTTAGTAAGTATACACCAGATAACACCAACATGCCATACATCATTCGAGAGCTTGCACTCTCAGCTTTAAAATGAGCTGTGATAGACTTGCATCTGTTATTGTATTTGCTGAGCAGTGCTCAAAATATGAAAATCACTCAATTTACAATTTGTACTTTTTCAATAAGAAAATATGTGAGCATTGTAATGACTCAGGCACGGGAGAGCGACCATTTTCTGAGCTCTCGTTTGATATACTAATCATCAAAATCGGTGAACTTTTAAAAAATTAGTGATATCGTGAAGTTATCACAAAATCATGACCTTTTTTGATTGAAAAGGTTATGTTCTCACTTTTTGATCAAAAGTATTCATGTTTGGTATCTTCTGAATCCTTGTGATGTGAGGAGTACGAATATACAAGTTATATTCATATAAGTTCAATAGTTCTTTTTCAAACTTCTTCAATAGTTTTCTCATTTCCGCAAAATTAAACAAACACAATGTAAGGTGAATGCATGTCTTTGTTCTCTCATAGCAGCAGCCGAATGTTTACCTTCATTGCTTGTGTACTTTTGCGGAAATGAGAAAAATATTGAAGAAGTTTGAAAAAGAACTATTGAACTTATTTGAATAAAACTTATATATTCATACTCTTCATATCCCAAGGATTCTGAAGATAACAAACATGAACATTTTTGATGAAGAAGTGAGAACATAACCTTTTCAATCAGAAAGGTCATGATTTTGTAATAACTTCACGATGTCACTAATTTTTTATAAGTTCAACGATTTTGATGATTAGCATATCAAACGAGAGCTCAGAAAATGCCCGTTATCCCCGTGTCTGAGTCATTACAATGCTCACATGTTTTCTTATTGAAAAAGTACAAATTGTAAATTGAGTGATTTTCATATTTTGAGCACTGCTCAGCAAATACAATAACAGATGCAAGTCTATCACAGCTCATTTTAAAGCTGAGAGTGCAAGCTCTCGAATGATGTGCGACACGATTGAAAGACATGAAAATCGATTGAATTCCAGTGAAATTTTGATGGTTTGTTTTTTATGATTAGCTCCGGTTCATGTTGTTAAATGTGAAAGCACGTTATATAGGGAATTTGCAGAAGAATTTTCAACGTTTCATCGCTCATCGGAAAGTTGCCAAAATCAACTAATTTAATTACATGGCTTATCGTGTCCACGACAGATATTTCGGTGAATTGTTGAGTCGCGCCGAAATTGGTGATACTAATGTTCGCTAATTTGGATGAATTCAATTACATTTTCTTCGAAATTCTTGACATTCTTTTGCTTCGAAACTGTCTGTACCCGTGTTTGATTTAGGAACGAGCTTTTTAAAGTTAGCGTAATAAGTCGCTCACAAATATTTTTGTAATAAGAGTCTGTCATTGATAATATAGGTCTCTTCGTAGGATCCCTCAGCACATTAGGAAGTCATTTAAGTCACCTGGATTGACAGCCAGTATTTCGGAGTTGTTGGTACATCGCTTCAGTTGTTCAATTGCCCATTTGAGTTGTAACAGTTTGTTATTGAACTATGTTTCGTTTGCTGAGAAAGTTGTTTGTGTCCATGTTACGAGCATCCATGCTGTTTGGTTGTTTGAATCGCAAGTAACTTTTCTTTGGTCTCCGAGAATGCTTTTCATATTGTTGACTCAACTGGAACTTAAACTGAAAAATATCAAAATAATGCTGAATCGTTATACATGAATTTACTCATTCACACATGCAGCTTATGTGGCAGTGATGTTGTGGTTATAAGTGAATGCCTAGTATTGGAGAGGCTGTGGACTTAAACAATTACAAGATGAGGACATACTAGCTGTAAGAGATAAAACTGTCTTTTCAATTTGTCAATTTTTCGTTCGTTCGTGCCGCTAGGTCGTAGGCCGGCCCGTGGGCACCCATGCCGCAAGCTCCTTCCTCCAGCGTCCACGATCCTACGCCTTCTCCATCGCTTGGTAGAGCGTCAGCCCTGTTAGCCGCCTGATGTTGTCGATGGCTGTCATTCGTGGTCTTCTTCCTCTCGCTTTGCCATCCATGTACCCCAGCATGAGTGTTTTCGACAGGTTGTCACCTCCGCGCCTTGCTATGTGACCGAAAGTACGACAGCTGCTGTCTCTCTATCCTACCAAGGAGACTTACTGACTGCTGGATCTTTTCTAGCACGAATTTGTTAGTCTTTTGTAGGTAATTGGATGAAAAGCAGTATAGTCATAAAGCAAGAGACAATGACTCAAAATTAACCGAGTGCAGTCCAAACATAATTGATGCTTATCTACACGTAAGTCTTCAAACTTTCAGAAGGAATCGTTGCCTACATAAACGTGCAGCATTGATTCAAATTATTCATGCAATAAATGCCGTCGGTACAGTAGGATTAGATTTTGGATGAGAAGACAGATCTGCCGTCCAATAAGAATTCCAAGCAATTATTAGCTGATTTTAAAGTTAATTAAATTGCAATTTATATTAAGAACAATATGCTTCGGTTTCCATTATTTTGGCAGTGGAAGGAGGTTGACTGCCTAGTAGTAAGGAATTTGACTGCGTAAATAGTTTGCATTTGATTTACTAATTCAATAGAGTTTTCGTTGTACAGTATATTCACACGAATATCTGCATACTTCATGCACAATGAGTAAGTGAGCAATATCATCATCGCTATATACGAGTAGTTCGCTGCCTATATAATATGCAGATTTAATTTAACATTTAGTGACGCTTGGTGCCTTAATTCATAGTTGCTGTGTAAAGAAAAGTTTTGTTATTTTGTTGAGATAAATCGTAATTGCTAAGTGCTAACATTGAGAAATTATTTTTTAGAATCTTCTTAATAAAGCTTACATAGCATATTGTTTAACTCTCTGATGCATGAGCTAATTTATAACTTTCTTCCATTACCAGGGTTCATTTGACTCTGTAACAAAGATAGATGGAAAACTTTCTGATCGGCTTTCGTTTATCTGTATTTTGAAACTCAATTGGAATTAGGAGGCACACAACAAAAGAATGATCACACGGAAAACTGTTTTGACAACGTTTTATGATTTAATATCATGGTTGGTGGGATCGTCGGATAAGACAAGTCCTAGCATAAATTGCAAGTTTGTGATGTTCTCCATCATCTTTATATGGACAGAGTGAACAGCGCTTCATTTTTCTGTGTAGTTGTAGTTGGTAGTGTGCTATGCTATTGAGATTGCTGTGAACATCTTCAACGTATTTCAGATGGCACCATGTAAGCAGTTGTTATGAAAGGATTAGATATTTTCCGCTTGCACGAATTTTCAAAGTTAGTTCAAAAGTTCATCACTTCTCTGAAGAAGAGTCTTCTATGACTTCATGAGACTTTCCGCCGTCAAAGTCGTGCTTGTATCGAAATATAAGAATAATGTTAAAGAATACCCAGTTCGAAGATATTACATAATTCCAACCATCGGCCTCAGTCTTCCCGAAAACAATAAGTGTAGCCATGGACTTCAATATATACACACATTTTGTCTAAAGCGTCTACCCGCAAGGATGTCCACGAAGTCCGCCAATCCCTATCCAATGGATTTTAGTTGAGAATCTTTAACTTGATTCCTCAAATAGAATTAAATGAACTTATTGTATTTTTAGAGGAATCTTTTCTCATGGACTGTTGAAAATCTCATCAAAATCAAATGTCAAGGAATTGAACTGATGACTTTCTTGTAATAATGCGAGAAGAATTTCCCATCAATGTGGGCGGCCAAGAAGTATTTCATATTTTCCAGCACAGCTCTTTTGCTAATTCGAACTATTTGAGTTATATAGCAAGTTAGCTTCTGTGTGTTGTGTAGGAATGCAAATTTCTGATACAATAGGCCTACAAGTATCTTTAGTGAGACCAGTGAGCAATATCCATTTATGTTCATCTAGTTTATATGCTACTTGAACATATCTATTAGATATTTCCAGACACTCTATTATTTGTGCAACTCAAGTGACTGACTCTGCATTCGTTTAAACCCCATTCGCTTTAAGTTCATAACCAGGGTCTAATTGACCCTGCTATTTTTTTCAATGAAGAATGTTGCTCTTTTGTCTTTAGGAGGCGAGTATCAATTGAATAATGGTTTTTAGCTATTCTATATGTAATATATATTCTACATAATATGTTCCACGATCTAAGGTATAAGAATATAACTCTTGCTTGTCGCTAAATGAGAGCATAAAAAGTAGGTTACAGGGTCAAATGGACCTGCTTATGCATATCAGAGGGCTAATGTAAATAATTTTCAGACTTACAGGTACTTTGCAAGGCATGTAGCAAAATAGCAGCATGAGTAGAATATTAACGAACATTGATACAAAACTTTGACAGGAAGCCGTAGTTCCGATGTATCTATGGAGTGATAATTTACAAGTCAAAGTACCTTCAAGGATGACAATATAGAAGAAAGAAAACTTCAAAATACATAAGTTTCAAATGACTTAAGAAAGGACACAGAAATGCTACTAGATTGGGTCATTTCTTAAATATTTGATGGCTTAGCATTTACACATGTTTTAATTTTAAAGCTGTATACGATGTCTATGGTATGATGATGATATGTTTTGTATAATAATATTTTTGATACACTTTACTCATGTTGAAAATCGATGTGTTTCGTTGAAAGTTGTCATGCAAAATGTTTGCGTAAAGTAGCAACAAAATCCAGACATTTGAAAAAATTTTCAAAATAGGTTGTAAATTTCCTCCAGTACACCAAATGCAACGAGTCTGAAAATGCGCTAAAACCTAAAGTCACAAAAGCGCATGTCGAGCGACTAAGTTCCAAGAGAACCAAAGCAAAAAAAAATCCTCCCTCCGACATGGATAGTGCAGGGGAGGTCATCATGGGGACCAAGGTAAGAGCCTATCAGCAGTCAAAATCGTGGAGGATCAAAATATAGCTTGCAGTGTTGGTAGAATTTAAATTAGTCTTTTTAGATGTTTCAGTGTAGTTTTGGTTAATTGAGAATTGAAACCTAATGAAGGCAAAAGAAGATCCGATCAAATTCTTGTCTCTGTTTCAAGAAATCACGAACAATAATCGGGATCGGAAAGATCCTTGTCTACTAGTCATAATTTTCTTTTGTTTGGAAAGAGCCAAGTTCTAGTGATGGAATGAACTTTATTTTCTTACGGTCGATTGATTTCAGCTATAATCTATAGCTATCTTCAGGAAATGAATTCATGGTCACAGAATAAGATTTAGTATTCGCATCTGGATACAAGTGATGCAAAATTAAAAATAATGCAAAACTATGTTTAAAATTTTTAGGGACGGTATGGAAGAGTGGGAGCTATGCGGCAGGTAGTACTACGTATATTAGCATTTGCTAAATGACCCGACATAGAAGATGGAGAAATGTGACGTGAATTATGAAATCTGATAACCATAGAAGGCATGCGAAATACATCTGGGTCAACGAAGGAGGAAATTCTTATAACTGCCTATCTCGTGTTTGGCATTAAAAGACGGCTTCAGTTTATTTATATGAAATGCCTCACGTAGTCGGAGATTGGATGGATCTTTATCAGAGGATAGAATCGCTGTTGCTATTATTTGTGAGGAATCATTACAACATTTTATGTATTTGATAGACCGATGAGTTGTTGTTATTCAGATGTTCTCGACAGCTATATGTAAACATCTTACTGTGCTGCCGATGCAGCTGCTTTTGCATTTTTCACGCAAAATTTGATACACGACGCATTTTCGGGAACAAAGACTTATTTTTGATGGGACACTTTTTAAGTGTGCAATTTTGTTCAATTATTTTTTGTTTCAATTTGTTTCAGTTTTGTTTTTTCTTGTAGTAATCGGGATATTAGAGTTAATATTGGCTAAAGCAATATTTGAATAAGTAATGGTTTTAACTTAAGTTTCTAAAGGAGCTTGGTTTTGATGGTCATTTTCAGGTGCAGGCTGGAGATGTTTGATGCCTTGAATCGCTATGAAGACTTACTTTGAAAAATTCTATGTAGACAAACTTTCATTGTTTGTATCATGTAGTACTTGCATTCATTCACTAATTCAGTTGCACTAATTAAGAATCACTGATCTCAAAATGCATGAACTAGTGCAATCAAATTTGACACATGCAGGAAGGTGAGCGATCACAGTGTAAATGTATGGACATTATAATGCATTAGGACGTACATCAATTGGAAATGAACCGATTTCGATATAAAGTTAGAGAGAATTTTTCATCATCTCATCACTGACAATCTTCAATTTCATTTACGTGACCGTTATAGTTGTTACTGCATGAGTTTCCATATCTTAATGAAAACGCGATTCCCTTGTGTTCCTGTCAGGTGCTATTGGAAGGTGAGAAATTTGCCGATGAAAGGTAGTAGTAGAATCCCTTTTTTCGATTGACAATTTTTAAAGACATTATGTTTCTGAGTGTAGTAGTTATATTGAAATACGATGTCATAACCACGATATGTCATAATGGTTTTATCCACATTACCGTCATTAATCAAGTCTACCAAAGTCACTGGCCTCCAGTCCAGTACATGGTATGGGAGTTGAACTTCCCTAAGATATCTTATATTAATCATAGATGTCCCTGACAGTATGCGATATGTCCTCTACCATTCCGAGCTACTAAGATATCGATGACTGCTTAGACTTCTATGTTAGCACTGGCTTTGAGATGTAATTCTCTGATCCATCTTCTATATTTGGTCTTTTGACTGCTCAAAGAGATCATCATTGTTATTGTATCACAAATTATCGAATGCTTGTCTGTGTTTGACGTGGAAATTGCAAATGCCATATTTTGAGATATAGAACTTAGCACGCACATTATTATCCCAGAGATTTCGGGAGATAAATGTTGAGAATCTGCGAGCATCCACATCTACTGTAATTTATTTTTTCAAAACCCTGTGGAGTAATCCTGTTCGATAAGGGCCAAATTGCCATTAAATGGAACAGCTGGACACGCGGAGGTGAAAAATAGGCAAAAGATAAAAGTCAAAGAAAAAGCGAAAAAACAAAAATGTCAATCGAATGAGACACATCCCATCGTTCAGGTAGTTGCCTTCCTTGAATGTGTCCTGGTATCAAGGATACCTCTAAAAATAGGCGGACCTCTTGCTGTTCAGCTGCCGACAAAGTGGCAAAAATTCGTTCTAGTGGTAAATCCAACTTGATAATGCGATTCGCGTGAGAGACTTATGGGCTAAAAGCTCTTAGTAATCGCTCATTCCCCCATCTAACATGCCTGATCAAAAAACCTGCTCCTATTCGATGCGGTTCTTCCTTTAAAGTTGATATTCTCGCCCATCTATACAGATCACTCGCACGTGTGCCTAGTCGAGCGCGAATTGCAGCTTTTAATGCACGTCTCTCCAGCCGTAGCAAGTCTTCCCATCCAGACGAACAGGACATTTGAAGAAGAGGGGACTTTTGATGCTCTCCGAGCTGAGGGCGATGTGAATACATAGCTTTTGTTACTAGTTGATTGGAGATTTATCTCCATGAGATGAGTGGGATGAAACCATGGATTTCTATGTACCAGCTTCTGGACGTGACACTCATTAGAAAACTATCTCCCTAATTTACTGCAGTTGGTCAACTGTTTTGATATTTAGTTGTAAATTATCACCTAAAATACTAATTCAGTGTTCTGATCGTCATTTCAACTGACGTCATTATTCCAAATATGTTTGCTACCTCAGTGGCATCAACAGCACAATTATGCCTTAAAATTTGCGGCTATGTGGCATTTGCAGAGCTAGTTTTACATCAATTAACAATTCGTGAATTTGTAATTTTCTATGATTTCTGTGATTTCAGTGAAGATAAACTGTCAGATTGACAATTCGACGATTAGGATAAAGGAATTTCTGCGTCATAAGACCCCTTCCAAAAATCAATTTTCAATGTGGATTTTACTGTCCAATCTCCTGTGATAATCTACAACATCACGGCCCATGCCCATTGGTATTGTCCAGATTTGTAAAGTCTTGAACATTGTCACAAGGAGGGATATGACCCCTTCTGAATATTTACCTGCCTGATGGTCATAATATGTTGGAGGAAGTGGATAGTCTTTCTTTTCTTGGCGTTACCTTGTGTGGAAATATGAAATGGACACTTCATAATGATAACGTTCTAAAAAAAACATTGTAAGCGACTTTACATTTTTCGAAATTTGAGGAGAGCCGGCTGTCCTCAGAAACTCATCCTTGATTCTTACTCGTCTTTGATAAGACTGGTTTTAGTGTACTCGTTTCCTGTATGGTGTAATGCAACGGAAAACCTCTTACATTGTCAGTTGTGGAACGCAGAGCATTGCGTATTGCTGGTGCCAACCCTAACCAATTCCCCTCTCTTTTGACTGTTGCTGAAAATACATGTGTAAAATTGATGCGTGCTATTGTCAAGCATGACGATCATTTACTACGTAGCTTGTTTAATACTCGGCATGCAGGACATGCTCGTTGTACCCAGCTCTTGGTCGGTCGTTTTGGACAAATGACCCGCTTCAGGCAATCTTTTGTAAAGTATTGTGAATTTGTGACTTGATTATCTGTGACATCATGCACACGCAATATGTCTGCAATTTGTAACTTGTATGCTTCCACCGACTTACCAAGTGGATCTAATAAAGTTATAATTCATTCACTTGTGGATATATGCATGCTTTCCTAGTTTCGCAGATAAATAAATTCTATTAGTAGATTAAACGCTCAGAATCCGCTATAGATCAATGACCTATCTCCAGGGAAGAATCATAAGAATGGAATAAATCACAAGATATCTTTTTAGTTATCGATCATTGAATGAGCATGCGCTCTGCGAATGGAAATACATGGATTTACAATTTTATTGCAAGAACTACCTTAATATTCGGCAACAGGAGACCATAGCGCGTTCGATAATGGTGATACAATTATTCCATCCGTTCTACATTCGCCTCGTCCTGTATTGGAATGTCGTTCGGATTTCATGGCTGTTTAGCTATAATGTGGCATTTTTTCTTTGACATGTCAAAAATAGGCAGGCGTTCGATAATATGCAATAGCAAGATGATGGGGTTGATAAAAACTGATACCATTAGAACGAGCATGCACCAACTCTGTTATGCAATAATTTTAGGAACTACTGAATCATGAGCTCATCAAAACAGAGGGCAGGGTTTTCAAAGCTCAACATCGTCCGGGCATAATGGGGTTAACAAAATATACATGGAGATGATTTATGCAACTTACTTGCTTTTGACTATTCAATTCAATTGTACAAGTTATACATATTTCTTGGTTTGCTTTGTAACGGCGCGTCACCCCTTGATCGGCGGCACCCGGCTGAAAATCAATGATTTAATGCTGTTTGTCCTCAGCTTCAATTCATTTAATTTTTCTCTCATCACCTTCAGATCAAATGATTCGTTTATTTAATGAAATTGAAACATTTCCAGCTGTACAAAAATTCAGACGAATTGTCACAACAGTATTTGTCGTTCTTTAAATTTTCTTCAATAATTCCACCTATTAGCATTTTCTATACTTTTGAGAGCTATTGTACCATAAAACTACCAATTTAAATTTTGAATTCATGGTCAATGTATGACTGTACGTTGATCAAAATCAATAACAGCAATAATTGACATATTGCACAGTATGAAAACGTTAGACTTCTTCATATCACTCAAAATGAACTACACAAGTTGAAACATGTGCAGATTTCAAAATAACAACGTTATGCACTTTCGACTTATCGCCATCTATAGATAGTCATCACAAAGAAATTTATTTCCGAATGCTTGTTTTATCATCTAATCTGCCGATTCATAATAACAGATTTGTAGAAACCGATTCCCCTCGCTTTCTAGCTGTTTTCTCCGAGTTGCTGCAAATAGTTTCACAGCGCATTAGTCTTGCTGACTGAACTTCCTGTCAGGTCTCAATTCCTTTAGAAACAGAGAATACTTCGCTTGGAAAAAGTAGTTATCGTAGCAAGTGTGGTGAATTATTGTCTGTTAAATCTTGCAGAAGACATCATCGGCTGATCTTTGCCTTACTTCTGCGATGCAGGCGTTTCCGTTTTAGGAATTGTTTTTTTAACTAGCCGCAGAATCGCATGAAAATCAAAGAAATTAAGAAATACATTCCAATATCAATGGAAATCTATTACTGTAATTGAGTTGATGATGTGTTAGAGAATGAGATCAACCCGATGAAGTGTTATTAAGTTCAATGTGGTTTGTATTTATTCTTCAGAACTACATTTAGAGCATGTACCCTGAGCAAGGTTTGGCCAAAACCCAAGCCCAAGTTTCAATAAATGAGTAGAATCAAGTAAGTCTATAGGCCAAAATGTCTATTGTGCCCATGAGAAGTGTGGTATTAGTGGGAAACGGTTTTTTTGATGCAATAGCTGTAATTACTAGCCTAAGTACATGTATCAAGTCATAAAGCTTTCTTTTAATTTAACCTACACCGATATGCTGACTAATTGAAGATCTTTGATTTAATTATGATTGAGTTACACATTGCTCATTACAGAGCAATTGTTTTCATTTTGTCATTCAGAATATAAACAAACTTAATGAGTATTACAGGTGCGTAGTGAGTGCACGGTTAAACATATTTGGAATGTGAAATTGGAATGAATTCATTTTTGTATAAATGTTGGCTATCGCAGGCAGTTTAGGGTTGCGAAGATATAAGATATATGGAATATATAAAAATTCAATATGCATAAATGCAACAAAATTATGTTAGCTTACAGCAGATGCAATACCCAGAATGAAATAGCTAGTTATCGCAAGTATTTTTGAAATATTCTGTGAATTGAGTGGAGATTTGATGAAATATCAAAACTTTATGCTCTTATCATGTAGTTCTCCTCATATTCAAATCAAAATGTTAATTTTCAGAACTTGATCTGTATATATGCAGTATAAATAGAGAACCCAAGTTTTGTATCACTTACCCATGTTCGACCCAAAACCCAAGGTCCAACCTTGCCCTGAGCGATCAAGATGGTTATTTGGAGCGGCTTGGGTTGGACAGTTTTAAATCATTAGAATGAACTGTAAACAGGAATTTTTCGTCGGAATCTACGCAGTCTTCATTTCGTTGATGAAATAAATATTTATTTAATGGATGTTTGCCTCATTCGATGCAAAGTGAAGAAATCTCCCTGAAGCATATCTTCGCTCCCCTACAATTGATCCGGTATTTGAGCGATTCTAGGCCAGCGCTCTACCAACTGAGCTGAGCTATCAACGAGTTGCAGCACGCACCCTAGTCCTCAATTGAAGAACCCGTGTAACCTCCACTTTTTAGTCTTTTAATTATGACATTATAAGCGGTAGGTATTGCCTACCAAGAAATTCGACTGAGTATAGAAGACTTGTATGTAATTAGCTAATTTCAGTCGACTGTATGATGTATATTCCCACGAATACCTTTTTTATTCATGCATCGTGAATCACTAAATATTGTTATTTGCTGTAAATGTGATGCTTTTCTTTCATAAGTGTAATGATGCTAATTTTTATTTAATGAAAATCAAAAATAATTGAATATTGATAGAGAGGAATTTCAGAGGTGTTAGCAATAATATGAAACAGGCTGTAAGTTACGCGTTGTAGTGGATTCTGTTTTGTGGTGTGTTCCCTTTTGTTTTGAACAGAGATACGCGCTAACCTAGTGCGATCATTTACTTTCGAGACCTGTAATATATAGATATTGCTTCCAAACTTATGACGTTTGATGCATTGAATATTAAAGCTTATTTACCGAGTAAAGATAGAATAGAAATGTGTTTATATTCGTTGAATGAAAATCATACAAAGGATTCATGAGTGCAGAAATTTTAAATCACTTTTAAAGAATTACGTGAGTACACCATTCAAATGTTCATCAGATGAAGTCACATAATTAACATTAGTAACAGAAGTCGCAATTCCATACACCGTTTCTGCCAACACGGAAGAGTGATTTCAAGATTGGAACAGGGCTACAGTGACGATCGAGATAGGCCAATGGACATTCTCATCCTAGACTGGTCACTAGGGGGGGCAGCTGCGAGTAGTAAGAAAGTGACAAACACCAGATAGCGCAAGATGGCCGCCATCGCTGACGTCCCCCCCTCCCCCTCCCCCCCTCTGGAACGACAGAGGTTGTGGTCTGTCGTGGTGTGCCGGCCAGGTTGGTTCACGTTCACAACATGTTCGCTGACTCCCCCCTCCCCCTCCCCCCCTCGAAAACGACAGAGTGTGAGACTCGGATGTGTTGGTCTCGTATGGGTTGACGTGGCCGACCGCCTAGGTTGACGTGGGCGACCGTCTAGGTTGTCGTGGTGGAATGGTGAAACGGACTTTAGATTCGTGATCAGCGTAAAATTCCGCATCGGTATGGTGAATTTGAAGTCAATCGGCGAGAAAAAATGTTTCTTCAAAATTTTGGCAGAGTTAAAATTTGGGACGTTTTGGTGTGTAGCGCCCAAACGAAGCATCGGATGAGAAAACGGAGGCCAGATTCGGATTCAGCGTGAAATTCTGCATCGGCATGGTGAGTTTCAAGTCAATCGGAGAGAAAAAATTTTCGCTGACGTCCCCCCCCTCGGGAGAGCTCGCTTCGATTTTGGCTTCCAGTGGACGGATTTTGTCGTGCGATAGCTCGTTTGAAAGCTAAGAGTGAGACAAATTCACTGAAAGAATCGGCTTGTTCCTATCTGTCTTCGTTTAAATGTGAGACGCCATTTAAGATTTTGGGACATTGGCGAAAAACGACAGAGTTAGAATTTGGGACGTTTTGGGCTGTAGCTTCAAAACGAAGCATCGGATGAGAAAACGGAGGCCGGATTCGGAATCAGCGTGAAATTCTCTATCTGTATGGTGAATTTGAACGCAATCGGAGAGAAAAATTTCGCTGACTCCCCCCCCCCTCGGGAGACCTTGCTTCGATCTTGGCTTCCAGTGGACGGATTTAGTCGTGCAATAGCTCGTTTGAAAGCTAAGAGTGAGACAAATTCACTGAAAGAATCGGCTTGTTCCTATCTGTCTTCGTTTAGATGTGAGACGCCATTTAAGATTTTGGGACATTGGCGAAAAACGACAGAGTTAGAATTTGGGACGTTTTGGGCTGTAGCTTCAAAACGAAGCATCGGATTGGAAAACGGATTTCAGATTTGGAATCAGCTTGATGTTATTATCCAATGAGGATCATCATCCAATGAGAATCAAGCATTTCTATATAAATAGCGAGCCTTCCACAGTGAGAATCATTCCATCGTTGAATCACACGAGTGACGGACGCATATTTTCTCTCTCTATTCTATTCTATTATCCAACTAAAATGGTAAGTCGCTACTTTCCTCCCTCTCCTCCCTTGAACGTAAACTTAATATAATCTTTTTCATTTTCAGGCATCTACACCATCTGCTACACTAGTAGGACAAAATGGCGGTCAAACGTTACAAGGTTCGCTACGGTCAGATCATCTACAACTGAGGCCAGTGGAAGAAACAACCAAGGTACATAATCCTACACCGCTACAGCGTAAATTTAAACAAGTCTTGCGTTATGACGATCATAGCGTAGTACTCCAAACGGGAATGCTCCCTTCCACGGATGTCAAGATAATGCGCAATAAGTATGGGGACTACATACTGATCCCCGTGAGTCCGTACATTCGCCACCAACTTGATATTATTGAGGAGTACGTGACATTAAATATGGACATTCCTACTCCTCTTGCTCAAGAGTGGAAGGCGAGAGATGACAAGGATACTCCCTATAGAAAGATTTGGGATGGTAATCACATTTGCCTACCGGTATCACATTGGTGTACTTACTATAAGAAGGATGGAGATCATTCAATACCCATCAGATGTGATGAGCTCGGAGAAGGTACTTGGGATATCCTTTTCAAAGTGAATGGGCTATATTATGGTCGACACAAGGATAATAAAATAGCCTCTCTCTCCATGCATATGGAATCCATCCTATATATTCCAAAACCACCCAACGTGGATGACATAATTGATCAAATCCTTAACAGCAGTGGTACGAAGCGCAAGTCGGAGAAGAATGCTGCATCAAAACGCAAATCAAAGAAGGAGAATTACTAGTCCTTTCCTAACTCTACCCTATGACAATTTGCTTATGTGCTTTGAGTGTCGTAGACGTGGTCTTATTAGATACATTTTACTTCTTCGTTGCCATCATATCATTTGTGTATTTTGTCGTGAAAAGCATCGATGTAATTCTTCATTTTGTAATATGTTATAGAACGTTTCCTTAGATGTGTAATTTCCGTTTTAGGCTTCTATCATCATTTTTATGGATTGTGAGGGTGAACCTGTACGGGAGCTCAGTGCTATTGCTATGAACAATTGGACATATCAGATTGTTAGTGTCTATCATCAACATGCCAACTGCAATCCCAATGTTGATCAATGGGCGAGAAAACACATTCATGGACTTACTCTGAAATATTTGCAAGACTATGGCTTTTCTTGTGAGAGTGCTCTTCTTATTGACTTTAAACGATGGTTAGCTGCTTTCAATGTTATACGCATCTTTTGTGATAATCCTGGTAAGGAGAGGAAAGTATTTCCCAATCTAGTCATTAATGATATTTTGCTCCCACCTTGGGATAGTAGAGTGAATCAACACTATCATGAAGTCACGAAACGTTTTAAGGATTTGTGTGTTCCTATTTTGTCTGTTCGTTGTAGTAGCTACGTTCATAAGCAATGCTTCTTTCCTCCTTACCTCAACACTGCCAAAGTCCTGTATGGTTACCAGCTGTATCTATTTTATCTCTTTCAAACCATTGATTTATAATGCATGCTTGTTACCGTTATTCAATAAATGTTACTATGAGAAGAGTTGTTGTTTTCATGCAATGGATGGGTTAGATAAAGGGCGATCATGTCTTTCTCAAACGACTGCGGAACATTGCATTTTCATAGGCAAAGTTTAAAAGGAGCTGTTCAAGATTATGTGATAAATTTTCATAAAGATGAGACCGACATGAAAGCAGTGGTCGATGATCCTAGCACTCTATTTCTAGAGTTAATGAATACATTCTCTGATAGCATTATCATGGCGCGATTAGTTGCGAAAATTAAGTTTAGTCATTTTGGAAAGGAAGAGGTGGAAAGTCGCTCTTTCCATTTTGCTTCTTATTCAATGGAAGTGGTAGATCACCCCAAAGAATTTTTTAAAAGACATATGATAAAAATTGCTGAACGTCTTAACGCATTTAACCATCATGGTAGCAGTCTAGTGATTGAAGCGATTTCAGATATTCACATTCAACTTTCCATAAAGAAAAATTGAAAATGCAGTGGTACTTGATTGTAGCACAACTGGTTTTCGAGCTATGTCTGCTCACTCTCGAAGTATATTCCTTCTGTACATGCGTCTATTATTTAGAAAAGGCTAGCAAATTCATATCTTCAAAAAGACTTGCTATAGACATCAGTAACGGTGAAATTATGTGTTGCGATGTATGTAAGCGAAAGGATGGAAATGAAAAGCGCATCTTCAAGAGATGTAAGCATGCTTTTTGTCAACGCTGTTTCATACGTAATTGCATTCAACTTTGCCAATGTAACCACTGTGATATTGCTCATTTCGAGTGCCACTTATGTCGCAATAGTTAGTACCTATGCAAATGTGGTAAAGATAGGTTTTAGCAAAGACTAACACGGAAAATGGCGAAACGTAAAAGTCAAAAGTCTTCAAAGTTTTCTTCAGCCATTCAAGCTCTCGGACGAATGAAAGCAAATCAGCGATACAATGCTATACGACATGCTAACGATAAATTCATTTGTGAAATTATTTCTCATGTGAGGAAGTTGAGGACGAAGAAATTAGCACCAAAACAACGAAAGTTACTTAAGCGATATGCTACGAAATTGCGTTTCATCTCCAATCCTAAAGTCACCCTTCAAAGAAAGAGGAAAACTCTAACACAAAAGGGCGGTTTCCTTTCAGCAATACTTCCAATGATAGCTCCTGCCGTGGGCAACCTATTGGGTAATATCTTTGGCTCTAAGCGTTAATTATGCAAATGTTGAATCTCAAAGTAATAAAATGGATTTCAGACTTCAATGTGATAAAGTTCTGACTGTATCAGGTCTATCTCATGCAGGTAAAACTGTTTTCACGCTGAATTTATTGGATAAAAGAAGGGAGTTGTTTAAGGAACCTATCAATCGAGTGATTTGGTGTTATGGTATTTATCAACCGTCGCTGTTTCAGGAATTGCAAAGTCGCAACTTTATTCGACATGAAGGAATTATTGCAGTGGATAAACTTCAGTCTAATGATGTTGTTGTATTGGATGATTTATTAAAAGAAAGTAAGAATTCAAAAGATGTTACAGATATGTTCACTCGCGCAGCACATAATAAAAGGTGCTTTATCATCTATATCACACAAAATTTGTTTCCTGATGGAAAAGAAGCTCGTACACGAAACCTGAATACACACTATTATGCTATTTTCAAGAATCCGCGAGATAAAAGTCAATTTGAAATTTTAGCGCGACAAGTTGCACCCAGAGGATCAAAAGCCTTAATTGAAATTTTTCAAGCAGCTACTGAAAAACCACACGGTTACTTATTCATTGACTTTACGCAAGAGTGTCCGGAAGAATTTAGATTTCGAAGTGATATTTTGAAAACTCCCATGATTATCTACAAACTATGTGTAAGTAAAAACGCGAATTCCAAATAGCAAAGACCCACTTTATTTGCAGACGTGGATATTTATACCTGTATAACAATGGCATAAAACAACTCACGAAACATGCACAATAATGAAATGTTATTATCATGAAACGTCACCAGAACACTTGATAATAGGATGTCAGGCATGCGGTCGAGAGTCGGATTGCTATGTCCTAAGACAGTGAACAATAGAGAATTACAACACGCTCACACGCTCCCTAGTTTCTTAAGAAACTAATATACAAAAGTATATATTATATACGAAACAATATAAGGTCTGCTATCTGTAATCAACGACATGGTCACCTTGAAAAATAGGTCTTTTAGTCACGCGACTACTCCTTCGGGGTACCGCCTCAGAATCAATTTCGACATCGCTATCATTCGTCAAAGAGCAGTATTTCGTTTCTAAGTCGACTTCGGTAGATTCCCTGCAATAAGGTACCAGTCTTAAATGCGATACATGACGAGAGACATTTATATCATCTAACTCAACTGAAACACTCGAAATGATTTTTGTCACGACGTGTGGACCGCTCCAAACGTCATCACATCGGGAGGAAGGAGGCTTAAGAAAAACTTTATCGCCAACAAGAAAAGGATTACGGTCTTTATCAAAGTAATTATCGTTTACCTCGTAATTCAATTTGGGTCGTTCTATCTCAATGCGATCAGCTGTAACATCCGGCTTTCTAGACTTCGCACAGAAAACTAATTCGTAAGGTGTTGAATCGTTTTTACCTTTTGTATTATTAACCCAGAAAACGGCCTCTGCGAGGGATTTTCCTGTACGCTTTACGGTTCTCTTAACGGTACGATGAACCCGCTCAACCACCGAGTTTCCCTGGGGCCTATAAGCGGAAGTCAAGACCTGTTGAACTTTCCACTTATCTAACAGCTCATTAAACTCGCGGCTACGGAAAACTGTCCCGTTATCACTCATTATGTACGCTGGGGGACCAAATTCTGCGAAGATCTGTTCAATGTTGAAAGCTATCTCAGTGGAGGATTCATTTCTTAAGCTACGCCAGATTGTAAATCTGGAAGCAGTATCGATAACGGATAAATAAGGTCTACCGTCTACATGAGTTACATCAGTGCCTAAAACTTCCCAAACATTATTCGCGGATATCGATCCTTTGTCCCAACTAAAGCGATTCGAAGGGTCTATGCGGGTACAAGTTGCACAATCGCCAATGACGGCCTTAATATCAGATTTTGAAACGGATTTATTTTTATACCGCTCTTTACATAATTCATATGTTCGATTCGTGCCAAAATGGTTGATTTCATGAACAAACTTGATGTCAGCGTAATCAACGCTATCTAGTTTCTCCCTGACCCATGAATTAGGCACTCTAGTCAATGAATCTGCTTTGTTTAAACTTGACTCAATCCAAACGACCTGTACTGCCAACTGTTCCTCACGGATAATGTCTGAAATAATATTAAGTCTACGCTTAATCAAAACTTCTGCGAGTGCACGAGTCTTAACATTTCTTGTCTTATGAATAACAGATTGCAACCATCTATAAACTGAGATGGAGTCAGTTTTGATCGTAATGTCCCTCTTACCCCATTTTAAGGCAAGATTCAGGCCTTTGATAGCTGCGTCTAATTCAGACCGGTTTATATGCGTAGCATCATCCTTCGGGCGCAGCCAAGCCGCATCCTCGACCACCTGACCTTCAACCTCTAAATAAACCCCGTAGGCTAGAGAACTGGAGTCAGTCCAGACCGTGATTGGAGCTTTAGGATCAACCTCCCACATGCCTCCGACAGGGTCAGACACTTTCAGTCGAACATCTATTTCTCGAATCAAACTCATTATTTTTTCCGAAACTGGGTCATCCCACCTAGTATGATCTTCGGCAGTGCACCGCTGTACAAACGCGCAGGCGACTCGAAGCCATCCCGCCACGGGGTAATGTCCTAAACATTCTCCTATGTACTTATGTGCTTCACGCCGCGTAAGAATGTTAGCTATTAAGGGCAGAGAACCGTCTCTGCGCCATCTCAACCCTGAGTCCACACATAGTCCCAGTAATCTAACGTCTCCTTTACCAACTTTTTGTGACTCTTTTGTTATAAGGCCCCAATTATTCAGATGGGACCTGACCTTTTCGCATGAGACAACCGATTCAGAGACATATATATCGTCAATGTAACTAGAAGTACCTTCCTTGATTTTCTGGTCACCCTGCAATACTCGTGTAACTATAGCTGTCATTATTTTTGGGGCTGAGGCCAAGCCGAAACCAAGCCTCGTCAACAGAAAGTCACTTCCTTTCCACCTAACAGCTTGGTATGCCCATAAACTCGGATCAATTTCTACCTGTAGATAGGCACGCTTCAAATCAATAATAGAACACTTAGGCCCCAGTTGCCGCCACTGACGCAACGTGTCAGCACAAGTAGGAGTAGCTTCAGCAGTATGAGACTCAATGGATTCGTTTAAACTTCTATAGTCCAAGACAGGGCGAACTTTAACGGTATCGCCCTTCTGCTGACGCACAGCAATAATCGGTAAGTACCTTTTTATTTTCCCATGGAAACTTACGTCATGCCTTACTAATATGCCCTCATTAATCCAGTCATTTATTTCAGCATCACACGGTGATTTATCCTGATCATCGATAATATTATACGGTATCTTACAATCGGATCCTGGTTCTAAATTTTGTCTCCAATTCCACCTTACGCACCATCTACTTCCATTAAAAGTAGCAACAAAATCCTTATCATGAATATCATCACTATGCAATACCGAAACTACAGGCCCTTTACTATAGGGAAAATCTACTTTTAGCTCAGTACCTGGACGTACGCGTGGATGTAATATTAAACCCGTTCTCTCAAATACATTCGAACCCAAAATGATATCAATACCAGTAGGTAGATCAGTTTCTAAGACTACATATGCATTAATGGGTCCCAGCTCTTCATTATTATCAGTTATCACACTACTCAAAACAACATACGTATACGCACATACAGTATGCCTACCAAAAGATTGAAGACTAATGTAGGACCTAGACCGACTCTCATTCCCAACCACATGCTCACCAATGACAGAAGTCACAGATCCAGTGTCGATCAGCGCGTTCATCCTTTGGCCATTGACATTCATTGGACGTGAGATTTGTGCACCGGTGATTTCCGTCGCCGCAGCCATGCTCGCACTTGCCTGTTGTTGACGGTGTGGGCAAAATCGCTGAATATGCCCTTTCTCGTTACAAAAGAAACAGGTGATAATACAGCTGGCCTTCTCATGGCCAAAGCGGCGACAGCCTTGACAGCGAACCATTTGCTTGGAGACTTTCATTTGGCTGTTTTGCGGACCCATCGTCGCAGCGACTGCGGTGGGTAAGGCATCTCGAGTTGCCAAAAGCGCCTTCGCCGTAGACAGAACATCTTGGAGCTTCATATCTTCGCCGTCTTGGATATACACCTTCTACTTTACATCAGCTGGTAACGCATCGATCACAGCTAACGATACCAGCTCCTCATCAGGATCTTTGCCAGTGATAACCTTCAACAATGTCTTTGCATCATCTGCGATGATGTCGATCTGTTCGCCAGGCCACAAACGGAGGGATTTGAGTTTTAGCCAGGCACTTGCCTTGTTAAGTCCATAAACTCTCTTCAAAGCCTTCATCACAACTTTAAAGTCATTTTTATCTGTTGGCTCCAATTGATCCCAGGTCGCGAAAGCAGGACCATCCAAAAATAGAGGCATCATTCGAGCCATCTCAGCCTCTAAATCCTTTGGGGCGGTTACTATAGACACCGCTGTCTCGTATCGTCTGAACCATTGATCAATATTTTCATCACGCTCACCCTTGAATCTCTTCACGATATCGACCAACTTTAACGAGCCGCTCATGTTCAGCAAGACAAACTGCCGTGATAGCTTGTAAGTAAAAACGCGAATTCCAAATAGCAAAGACCCACTTTATTTGCAGACGTGGATATTTATACCTGTATAACAATGGCATAAAACAACTCACGAAACATGCACAATAATGAAATGTTATTATCATGAAACGTCACCAGAACACTTGATAATAGGATGTCAGGCATGCGGTCGAGAGTCGGATTGCTATGTCCTAAGACAGTGAACAATAGAGAATTACAACACGCTCACACTATGAGTTCTTATTCTCGCATGATTGTTATTCCTCAGGATGAATATGTACAATTGACTGCCATGCAGCAAGTAAAGCAACCTCTTGCAAATCAAATGTATAGGAAAGAAATAGATTATCAGCAAAATGTTCACATCAAAGATCCGCATCGTGCTGTATTATTACAATCGGAAACTGTTGAGCAATTGAAAAACTTGAAGAATAAGATGCGTGACTCTGTATCGACTGCTACACCTTTAGCATCTCGCGCACATGCCATATCTCTTTTCAACAGTATTGAACCCCATCTCAATGTAAATGATAGAGGAGAAATCATTACAGATGAAAATAAAGTGATTGATGCTTCACGTTATGAAGACTTGATTCAGTATGCGACACGTAGAAAGCGCCGTCAGGGCTATGTTCCACCTGGTTGGTCATACTTTCTTAAACTATTGAAAAAGCATAATGTACCAAAATTTGCTTTGAATAATGAGACATTGAAAGAACTTGATTCAACAGTGGCTACTGCTCCAATGCTTCAGACGATGAAAATGCCAACAAATTGGTTTAAGACGTCACCTGCTACATCCCCTCCCACACTCACTAAGCAAACAAGAGGAAGAACTCGACGTAGATCTACATCGCCACTAAAACTAGTAAAAGGAAAACGTAAAACAGCTCCTCCCAGGAAATACATGTTCTCAGACTATTAATATGAAGCAGATGTGTTGCTTGCCATGTAATGAGCCGCCAGAGGTGAATGTCGTTGTCACTTGTACTTGCTGCGCCAGCTCTCACAATGAAACCCCTAAGCAATGTGAACACGATCGCAAAACCGCTAAAGCTAAATGCTGCAGTTGTTGTAAATGTAGAAAGGCAAGAAAACAAAAAGATGAGAAGGAGAAAAAAGAGTCAGTCGTCATCGACTGAACGTTTGAAGTCAATCTATTATGATGTAAAACATCCGGCAGGATTTGCATCTATCAAGAAATTATCAAAAGCGAGTGGTCTTCCACAATCACAAGTGAAACGATGGTTAAAGGGTCAGGCTACCTATACACTCCACAAACAAGCGAAAAAGAAGTACCGCACCCGCCATTATATTGTTCATGACATCGATGAACAGTGGCAAGCAGATTTGTGCGATGTCGCCTCCATTTCAAAACATAACTCGGACAATAATTTTATTTTAACCGTCATTGATATTTTCTCGCGTTATGCGTGGGCTCAACCTTTAAAAACTAAAGAAGGGAAAGGAGTAGCAAAAGCATTCCAAACAATTTTTCGAGAAGGTCGGATTCCAAAAAGAATTCAGAGTGATCAAGGAAAAGAGTTTGAAAATCAGCATGTGAGAAGATTATTTGAGAGGCATGACATTGAGTTGTTTAGTGTAAAGAGTGCTTATAAAGCTGCACTCGTTGAACGTTTTAATCGCACATTAAAAAATCGCTTGTGGCGACATTTTACTGCCAACTTGACACAAAATTGGACAAAGGTTCTACAAATGCCTACAATCACTCTATCCATCGTTCTATTGGACTCAGACCAGTAGATGTAAATGCTGACAATGTAGATAAAGTGCGCGAATCATTCCAACGTAAACGCACTCATGTGAAAAGTTATGTGAAAATTGGCGATAAAGTTCGTATCTCAAAAGTGAAAAGTGTTTTTGCTAAAGGGTACCTTCCGAATTGGACAGAGGAGGTATTTACAGTATCAAGGATTAATCAAAAAGACTCTCCGACCACCTACAAGTTGAAAGATTACGATAATGAAGAAATTGAGGGTAGCTTTTACCGCGATGAGATTGAGGTAGTCACTGAAAGTGAAACATATTTGGTAGAGAAAATCATTCGATGTAAAAGACGGCAAGGTGAAGAATGGTGTCTTGTTAAATGGACTGGTTATCCTTCAAGTATGAACTCTTGGATGCGTCGTGCCGACATCTTTCATCTAAGTGATCGACAGTGATTCATGCAAAGTTGTAACTAACAATGTTTAGGGTTTGAGCTATGAATCCAACTGCCTCATTTTATTCACGACCCTCCTATGTAAGTGGTGGAGGACAAATTTACATCGGCGCTCGCCGCCAACGTGGAGGTAGCATACTTGGTGCACTGAAATCTGTTGTAGCACCTCTCATATCCAATGTCGGTAGATCTTTAAAACGAAATGTTTTAAGTAATGCCGTTGGCTTTGCTGGTGATGTTGCTAGTGATCTTTCCAGAGGTAGAAGTTTTAAGAGCAGTTTGTTGAATCGTGGGAAGGAACGCGGTTTAAAAACACTGAAGCAGACCTTTGCTGGTGTTACTCAAGGAAAGAAATCACCTAATCGAATGAATAAAGGAAGGAGGAAACATCGCGGACCTGGTAGGGTGCGATCTTCAGTCAAAAGGCATTCACGCAAACGTCGTAGAGGCTCTAATCATTCATCAGGCGCTAAACGACGACGCTGCTATAACTTCTAATCATGGAGTGTAAAACTTCCGGTTTTTGTTTGTTCGATCAACAAGCCATACAGACAGATATTCTTAGTTCAAGTATTGTAGATTATCATCCTCGAGCAGCTGAGAATGCTGGCCCCATTGAATTTGTTATTCCTTGTGGTAGTGATGACTACATAGATTTGAGTTATGCGATGCTTGATTTGAGGTTTAGAATTCAGCAAGCAGATGGAACTGCTATTGACGATGCACATAAAGTTGGACTGAACAATTTACCATTGACTACATTACTTCACGATGTTTCTCTAACGATTGGAGAGCAGCAGGTGGAAGGTGGTCAAAGCGATTATCCCTATAAATCATTTCAATCATGTATCACAGTTTCATCCAGCAGCACAAAAAAGTCATATGGAAGCCATGGGATGGTACAGAGATGAAGCAGGAAAATTTGATGTTGAAACAAACAGTGGCTTTGTAAAGCGATCTGCTATGATTAAAGATAGTAGAGTATGTCAGCTATATGGTCCGCTGAATTTAGACTTCTTTCGACAGTCAAAGTTTTTACTCTGTAATACCAGCATGGGACTCAAGCTGACATTGAATAAGCCTGAATTTGCGCTGAATGCATTTGCTAAAGTTGACAATTTTAGAATTCATGTGGAAGATATTGCACTTTACATTCGTCGAGTAGTACCGAATCCAAGTGTCATTAGAGGGCATGCTGAAGGCCTTAACCGCCAAAATGCCATTTACCCCGTTCAGCATACAAAGCTTCTCACCTTTACAATTCCGAAAGATCAAAAGAGTTTCATGAAAGATGGCCTCTTTCCATCGGAAGCACCGAGGCTCCTCATGGTGGCAATGGTTGAAAATGATGCATTTAATGGTAATATAAAGAAGAATCCTTTCAATTTTATTCACAATCAGTTAAGTGAAATTGCTTTACGTGTAAATGGTGTGAGTCATCCTGGTCCACCCTACAAACCAGATTTTGCTTCGGATCAATTTATGCGCAGTTATGTTGATTTTATGGATGTCTTTGGCTTTTACAATACGGATGACACCAACGGACTGACTATGAAAGAGTTTAAGAGTGGATATACTATTTATGCATTTGATTTGACTGCTGACAGCGATATTAGCGCACCCTATCGTCAAGCGAACGTGCCTCATAATATTCGTTTTGGATTTGACGTTCAAAAGAACACTACCTGAGACGATCAATGTATTAATTTATGCAGTCTTCGATTCAAATATTGAAATTACAAAGTATCGTGACGTGATTCTTCAGTATAATCGTTAATGAGTTGGTTGACTGCTGACGATATTAAGACTAAAGTGCAGCGTAATGCAGACGAAGCGACGTTGAAATCTTTCGATAATGTCTATTCACTCGATACCTTACCACCTGCAGTAAATCACTATCCCATCTTTATTGTGCTAAACACTCATTCGCAGAATTTAGGCGGTGAGCATTGGAAAGCGATCTTTATTGGAGAAGACCGACGTGGTGAACTATTTGACTCTCTTGCTCAACCTCCAAATATACCAACACAGCAGTGGTTGAGAAAACATACGCGTCAATATCAGCGAAATGAACGCATACTACAACATCCACTTTCATCAACGTGTGGTGCTTTTGTACTGTACTTCATCTTAAAACGTTTACATGTATCTCGATTTGCATCTATTATTCAAAACTTTTCATGTAATCCATCCTCTAATGAAAAAATGATTTGTAAGTTCTATCATGATTTGAAATAAAAACATCATGTTGGAAAAATTGTTTTTTATTTTACAATCCGCTGGGTACGTACATACTCAATGAGATAGTCTAGGATCACATTTGCTTGTACATGAGATTTTAGTCCAGTAATGATCACTTTACTATTATGAAAGATTGCCACATGCACAGGTAACCAACAACTAATGAGAGCTGCAGGAAAAAGTTCGGGTTCATAACACAAATTGTAACTGCTGGTACGAATCTTCAAAAATGATACACTGTCACTCAATTGAGTAGATATCACCATATTGTTCACAGTCAGATTCGACATCACACACCTCTCCCTCTTCCATATCCGACGTAGTAGTCTTTGTAGCTCTAAGCGCATTGACTGCGCCGATGAATGAGAAAGGGCGCCGAGAATCTGTACAGTCCCATTTGGGAAGAGTTGAAGATTCCGTGAATTTTTCATCTTCACCACTAACATTTGAGGTCGGCCCGGGTAATACTTGCTGTTTGGAAGGTGTTGGTGTAATGTTGTGAGATCGATTTTGGTGTAGAGTCTGAAGCGACGGAGAATGTTGACGATGGTGTAGCGATGACGCTTCATGATGAAAGAATGAGTAAATTGAGCGATGTACCTTCCTTTTATACTTTTCCCAACTACCTTGATGAAATGTGAAGTTAGTATGAAGTTGGGAATGATAGAGTTGAATTCGCCGATTGTTGACGCGCAACCAGGTGCGATTTCCAATACGTGAATGTCTTTTCATATAGAAGTATTTCAAATCCTTCATGATATGATGTAGAGATTGAAAATGACGATAAGATAAAGCAAACTCTCTTCTCACATTTCCAGTTGAATCTTTGAAATAGACGTTTCGATCATGATCCGTTTCAATACGTTGTAGGGAATCTAATTTCCAACTCATGGTGCGTGGTAGTCATGTCTGATTAAGATTTGCATAGTAGGGCGATGAACTCACGACGAATAAATGTCATGATGGAGCGATGTATGTATCTTCTATACTTCTCCCAGTTGTATTTGCGAAATGAGAAACAGTTTGTGGAATGAGAATGGCAGATTTGAATTTCATTTCTGTAATGTTGAAGCCAAACTTGATCACCCAAGGAGATGAATCTTAATGTTTCAAAATATTCCAAATCCCTCATGATATCATTGAGGTTGACAAATTGTCGCCATGTTAATGTAATACCTCTTGATGTATGACCATGAGAATTTTTGAAGTGTACGTTTCCATCACGATCAACTCTGATATATTGTTCAGAGTCCAAAATCCAAGTCTTCATGATGTTATGCAAAGCCGCAGATCAGCAATATAAAAATGTCATTTTATCATATTTTGCTTAGCAATGCGGCTACAAAGAGATTTGCTAGTAATCGAGCCGCACTCTTTTCTACTCCCATTGATCATACACAACAGCTAAATGGAAATTGGGAAGTGGGTGTCACTCAACTTGTTTATAGCAACTGTGTCTATACTTTTGATCATGAGGTGATGACTATTAATATGAGACGTACAGCTGCTTACCAATGTGAAAAGAGGTGCCGAGTATACATTCCACAGTGGCCAAAGAAAGATCTCTTATCATGTAAAAAGTTTATATATGATTTCTTGAATAAAGCGTGTAAACATATTGTCCAATTTACTCCGCACAATGATGATTATACTTATGTACATCATGTAGTTGAGAAAGATTGGATTGTTGGTTTAAGTCCAAGTTTAAGAAATGATTTAGGTTACCTCGCTAGCGCCTTAACAAGCTATGATAATTTTAACGTTAATTACCACATAAGTGGTCATAAACAGTTAATATATCGAGAGGAAGCTTATTATGTAGATATTATTCCAAGAAATGAGAAGACGTTGGTGAAGAAGATTGTGATTAAGCCAAGAAAGACAAACATGACTCCTGAAACATTATTGAAGAAATTTAATTATCTCCTTCGAGTTGATGGTAAACAAGTGGCAACATTGACTTATATCAAATCATCTAATCATATTGCAATAAGTAAATTAAATGATGATGATCTAGTATTAGTTTGTTCAAAAGATTTTCATCAGTTCTTACGACATCGTTCTGCAGCTGTTCATGGAAAATCTGATATGCAACATTTACCATGTGAAAGGTCAAATCAATTTGATACAGAGTGGACCGTATCTTTATACAGAAAGTGTGTAGAGCCTTTCGGTGGTATCTTACATGAAACAAGAGTGTTGATGCCTCGCATTATTACTTCGGTTAAATTGGTTGTAGACTATTTAAATGAAGTGATTAATGAGCAACATATTTCATTTTCTGAAAAAGGTGTTTTGTCTCTCACTATAAGTGGAAAGGGTATTGAACTAATTATGGATAAAACTCTAATGGACATTTTGGGTTTTGACCAAAATATCTTTAAAAGTGGTACTGTAACCAAAGCTAGCGCAGACATGTCGCTATCGCGTCGTATTAACTATTTTCAGATATATTCCAATATTGGTGAAGATGTACGTGTGGGAGATGTTGAAGCTCCATTGCTAGCAATGATACCATACCAGCCAAAAAGCTGCAGTATTTTATCTGAGCATACTTTCAAGAAAGTGCATTATACAAAGCTGAAATCAAACTACATCCCACAAATTGATATTGCCATTTATGACGATGCTGGTGCGTTGATTCCTTTTCATAAAGATGCTGTGACAAGTATCACACTCCATTTCCGAATGAAGAGTTAATGCAAAAGTATGCTAATATATTTTTCCAATGTGAATAATATGGAAAGTGAAAATAAGGACTCGTTTCTAATCTACTTACCCAGTAATGCTTCTATGAATAAATTTCCCAAAAATAAACCATCAGACTATCGAGTAGAATTAAATCGCCCACTACATTTAGAAGGTGAATGGGAGGTTGGCGTTTCTAGTATTTGCTATGATAGCAATATTCAGAATGTGAATGATTTGGAAGAAATGATATTGACTCCTCGCACCCATGATGGAATAACGATGAATAATGCATTCCAGTTCCCATACAATTTAACATCAGATGGAAAGTGGAACTATGAATGGATTCAGATAAAATCAGATTCTTATGAACCATTTGGGAATGAGAAAATTATTAAGGCATTCAACAGTGGTAATACTTCCATCATGAAGAATAAAAATCAGAAAGCTTATGAGTTTACTATCTATCATTGGAGTGGGAGACAGTTCCGTCGCTTTCATTCTTTTACTAAAGGTCTTACGCTGAGGTTGGATAATGAATTCTATTCACATCTTGGTTTTGGCCATGGACTGCATCTAACGTCAATTGCTACTGCAAATGTTAAAAAAGTTTATTCAAATCGAATCAATAAATTTCATTATAGATTTAAAATATTTGATGAAGATGTTGTAGAATGCAAAGAACGCATCATTTTGAAAAAGCGTGGTGTTCAACCTTTATCACTTATTGAGTTAGTAAACGATGGAATGAGACTGTGGGTAAGAAGTATGGAGAGAAAATTATGGCGGACAAAAATAAGTTGGTTATTCAGAAATATAATGACAAACTTACAGTTTATTTCTCTCCAACCTTGCGTCATTTTGTAAGACATTATACACCTATTATTGGAAGCGGTGTGGTGTATGGTTCTCATGAATATCACACTGAAGCTGATTCAGTTAATGATGAATGGTGGGTGGACATCTATGGCGATCGCATCAAGAAAATTTACCAGTCTTATGAAGAATCTAAAGTTGCTATCAATATAATGCCGCGTCTATATCATACAGTTGAAAGCTTCATTCATGTAGTAAATCCTTATATACAACAGAAGTTGAAGCATGTGATGAAAAGTAAATATGATGTAAAGACACACCATATTTCGTTTTCAATTGAAAATCAACGCGTTGTTCTGAAACTGGGTGATGACATTCAATGTCAATTGAGTAAAAATTTGAAAAAACTCTTTGGTTTTTCAATGCTACAAACTGTGTTTGCTGCTGCGCATACGATTGGTATAGAAACACCAATGACACTTGATAAACATGAACAGCACCTTTACATTCAAAGTGATTTGATTCTACCTATTTCTGTTGGTGAGAAAAAAGAATACATTTTACGTGATTTCATTCATGATAAAGACGCTTCATATGGAATAGTCGAGAAGATGTTTGAATCTATTTTCTATCATCCCGTCGTCAAACAAACTATACCCTCTATTACTATCAAAATTACCAATGGTTTACAAGAGTGCATCCATGTGAAAGATACTAAATCCCTCGTAACTTTAGTGTTTCGGAAAACAAAGTGAAGTCTTTATACAACATTTATTGAAATATGTACATGAATGTGAAGCAATAGACTTTATACAACATCCACTGAAAATATATACATGAGTGCACTTCAATAAACATTGCTATATACAAAAAGTCTTTTTACTTCGTGAAGGGTGGAAATATACAGGGATAGGAAAAATGTCTTTCAGTGGAAAAGTCATCACATGGGGAATGTACAGATGTGGACACATATTCACAAGGAAAAAACAATCTCATGCGATACATAAAACAACAATGTTTATCTACAGAAATCAACATCAAAATACTAAGTTAAGGATGATTATGCTAAGACGTCTCCTGAATGTGGTAGTGTGGGTTTAATTCTTTTGGGTGGTGGTATGCCTGTATCAGGATGTCCATGTGGAAGAGATATGTTATGTCCTATCCAACACCTCTTATCCTCCCATGCTGAAACCGCCCGTTTCTTAAAAGTATAAGTTTTGATCTCATGCGACTTAGATTTTAAGATTTTTATATTGACAAACGTTATATTTTTATTTCTATAGGCTCCCTTGAAATTCTTATGTTTCATATTTTACACAATGGATTTTGATATGCCTTTAGCGCGCTTAATGCTATCATCACTATCCTTTAATTTCATAGAATACATTTTAGGGCGGAGGAGAATCATTTCAGCTATCTCCTTTCCTGCTGTTTCATCCTTAAAACAACCAAGTTTTGCCTTATTTTTGATGGAGTATAGTGGATGATCAGCAGGATAATTTGATGTATCAAAATATCTTTCTAAAGATTTTCCTACTTCATTAAAATTTAAATCTTTTTGAGTGGCAATACCTAAGAAGAAACTATCTGTGTCACCACCCAACAAACGAACCTCTTTTACGAGAGGACACGGTTTTAGTATTTTATAGAAGAGTTGATACATTTCAAGCTTGGAGTAATCTAGAACAGCTTGACCAATATAGATGGGTTTGCACAACTCAACTTCAGATTTTATCATTTTAATACCTACAAGATCCTCATCGATTATGTCTCTGTCGATGAATAGAGGTGATGAGGTCAATTTGTGATACTTTTGATCATCATTAATTAGTTTGTAGTTTACGCGCTTTCTAACATCCTCCATCGTCTTACCAAATAGACTGTTGTTCTTATATTTATAAAAATCTTTTTCAAAATTATTTTGGGCTAGTGCACGTTTCTGGCTGTTACTATCTATGTAGGGTTTGAGGAAGGCTTTCTGTCTAAATTTAATAATGCGGTGAACTCTTTTTAAAATCATGCCCATTTCTAAATAAAATTTTAAGATGCTAAAGTGGACTAGATAGTTTTCTTTATCATACTGGGTGAGTAAAAGTTTGCGGCAAGGCTTATACTTGGGTTGTCCACATGATTCTAAATCTTTATGAAATTGATTCATAAAGTCGGAAAACATATCTTTACTCACTTCACCTGATTCGGGTGCGAGTGGAAAATCTACGGTTTTATGTTTAATATTATTTGGATAGATTAGATCTATCTCAAAATAATATCCCCAATCACCTTCATCTGGAATTGCTAGTATGTTAGAAGGGTTGGAGAAATGTTGAATTTCACTATCATCTAACCAGCTAAACTCAGAGTGAGGTAGCGGTTTGGATAATGAACTACCATGTAAATTATTTTGGTCATAATACTTAAGATGGATATGATCATTACCTACTGTTTCAGATTTTAACCTATGTCTATTTACAAATGTGAGACCACCGCGAATTCCTCGCTCAAATAAATTATACATCTCTGGATCTTGTAAGAGATGAATGGTCTCACCAGTCATTTTAAAAGCAGACTTAAATGACATGGCTGGCAGACTGACAAAGTGGACGGGATCTAACTTATCTTCTTCTAATGCCACTCGTCGAAACTCCTGAAATACATCAGCCAGTAAAAACACATCTAACTTAAGATAGGCAATCATATATTCACCAAATGTATGGCAGTCAAATTTTATCCATGCATCTTGTGCATGATCATAATCTTCGGTCTTACATTCTGCACCGGTCAAATCATTTTTAAATTTATCTATGGACGGAAGAGAAGTCTCGCCGAGTTTACTAATCGCATCAAAATATGCATATGGAAAGATCCCTTTCCGAGTGATGACTTCATCGGTTAGATTTGGATATTGTTTCTTAAGATTTTGTGTTAGTGGAAGAGACTTTAGATTTTGTACGAGAGAGGCCAGTGATGCAGTCATAAACTGGTAGAAATCTAAATATTTTATATCAAAATAGACCGTCTTATTTTCTTTGGTTTTATCGACGGGTACTTTTGCTGTCATGGTCATAAACTTTTCTCTCGTTTGAGCTATTACATCAAACTTCCACTCTTTCATTTGCCCTAAACCTCCTTTTATTATCATATGGCTATCATAGCCCTTGAAATATGGAAAATGACGGGTAATGTACGCCGCTTCATCCTCAGCGAAAAATTACATTTTGAACAGAGTGCGTTTCTAAATTTACCAGTAATGTGATCATGGTCGCACACTTTCTTAATCTTATCATCAAATGTTTTACTACATTTGGAGCAAACGTTGCAACTATCAAACTTAGCTTGATCATCTGCTGCCATATGCAATGATCTGCGATAGAGTTCACCATCATGTTTTTGTTGAAATTGTACAGCCTGTTCGAGGAATTGTAGGAATTGGTAAATACAATCCTCACCTTGCCAAACGTGCATTTTATTTTTTCTATTTTGGAAATGGTCATGCCATACTTCATAGCAGGAAATGGCTGCTGGTCGATGGATGTTATCATCGATATAACATTCGATGTCAGCATAGATGACACGAAGAGGACTTAGTTCATCGCCATTCTCTCTATATGAAAACTCCTTATCTTTGGGCATGCGTTCCATTTGTAGTTTACCTCGCTTACACCACTCATAATGAGTTTCAAATTTAGTTTTCCTCCTAAAGTGGCGAATACATCTGTCGCAGTAATATAACTCTCTACTAGAGTTTTCTAAGTGGTGGTATAAGCGAGAGATTTTGGGAATACCGCAGTAGTGCCATTCCTCACTATCATCCTGTTTTACTAATAACAGGTTTACTGTACGTTCATAACAACTCGAACGCGAGTTGTAGCGCACACCCTTCAATCCTTTTTCCCAAACATGGAGAACTATTTTAATGTTGTTCAATTTTTCAAATTTTTCTATATCTTTAATTTTCATATCGTCACTATTACAGTCATCGAAGTTTAATTCATTCTCCCACTGCCTATAGCTATATGTGCGATTTCGATTCGCATTGATGTCATTATAGTGGAAAATGGAGAGGACAGCATATTTAAAACATTGCGATTCGCAATCGACATTGATGACTTCTGTTTTGTTTTTTTAAATTTTTTGGAAGTTTAAAGGAGCCTCGACCACTATGATTTCCTAATAAACTGATTTTAAATAAGGCGGACTCAATGCCGTCAAAATTGAGATCGCTATCGCGCTCATTAAATTTATCAATATTTAATTTTAATCCTTGGATGTGAAAATTTATCCAAGACTCATAGTCTACAACCTCGGTTTCAGGAGAGGAGGGTATGTGAAACTCCAACCTTTCTATTATTTGCCCACTATGGTGGTCGATTTTTACATATTTTATTTTAAGATAGATGAGCGCCTTCATCCTAAAATTGTCTAAATTGTTAAAGAGCGCTTCTATCAATGATGAATTTTGATGAAACCATTCCTCAAAGTTAGCAATGGTTTCTGAGGAGTCCATCTGGTAGTTCCTCACTAAATTATTTATGGACACTTCAGTGAGTCGGATAGAGGAGGTACCGTTGGTGTAGGTATCGTTCGTGTGTGTATGTTGAAGTCTGTGCGAAGATAGTTCAAAACGTGTCTCGAAAGACTGAGCGCACAAGTCGCAAGAAAAGGAGACGACGTTAACAGAATCATCCCCACCTTCGGAGATTGATGCCGGCTTAGGTCGACAAACACCTCGCTTGATGTGTCGGGTGAGATCCCATTTCCTCGTGAAGATGTGCCCACAGTCAGCACATTCCCACTCGTTGCCATGTCGCGACAGTTCTGAGGTGGAACTCACATCACCTGAAAGAGAAATCATTCTATCATCTCTGTTCAAGCCTCAGTGTATTGTTACAACCTACCTTGACTCAATAACTCTAAACTTTCCTCGAGAAGGGAGGGCGTTGGTGATGAAGTTGATGCCTGAAATTGAGGAAGATGCTATTAGCCACACGTTTGAGGGAGATGAGAGAGGAAATCTTCAACTTACCATTTCAACGAAATCAAGTTTAAGGTTGATACTTCAACAAGATAGAGACTTCACTCAAATTTGGAATTCACGAGATAGCAGTTCACTTGTACACCTCAAATAATAACAGAATTCGCTAGAGAACACTTCACTTATACGTCTCAAAGACAGAGTGAAATGATACGGATGTCACTTTACATATATACTTTCATATTCATCATTCATTGGCTGTTCATTCTTATTGGTTGCTTGTTGATACTTAAGAATTAGAAAACATTTCAAAGTCATTATTCACAGTCAAGATGACAAGCCCTCCGACCACACCAAACACAAAATTCTCTTCTCCATGCTCAACACCAAAGGCGCTCGTTGCACCAAACGCTCAAACGAAGGGGAAGGTAGAGAAGGTGTACCGACTGGACAATATCAGAAAGTTATCATTAGCAGCGGATGAGGAAGAGGAGAGTGTATGTGAGAAGGAGTGTCCCGACTTAACAGACGTGAGGTGGAAGTATCTCCAGTACGATACTGACGATGTGATGGAGATCACCAGCACGAAATTCCTCCACCAATTATGGGAGTGGTACACCCCTAACTCCCAGCCACGAACTATGGCGGAGTGGGAGTATATTGACAAAGTGAGGCTCGCAGTGGAAGAACGATTAAAGCAAGTGAACTGTTTTTGTTATCTATGTGAAGCCAGACTCTGGGACGATATTGACGATGAAGACCTTTTGAAATACATGCCATAATAAATTTTTATTTCGTATTATCTTTGCTTTCATACTGACTTTCTTATATTGGTCTTCAGTGGATGATTTAACCATGTATACTTTTTCATTTGGAAATAGTAGCACACTTAGTTTAACTTGCAATTCTTATAACATTTCATATGGGCGATGATGGTAGATGAAATAGTGTTAAATAAAATTAAGATAGCTTACACTTCTGATACAGCGATAGCAATCGACTGCGATCCATGTGTAAAGAGCTTGTTAGATTGAGGAAGAGAGAAGTGTGTTATGTTGCGTGTGGCGCGTGAGTGTCCTCCCATTTCATTCCATTCATCAATTCGTCTCATTGATAGAGACAGGTAGAACTCATGGTTCTCATAACGTATGCAATGGAAAGTTGTAGGCAACCTTCGACAGTTGGCTAAATGTCGCCCTGGCGCGAATGCATACTACGTTGAGACAGAGGCAATCACTTGCAAACATGACGCAGAGAGGTTAAACAAGATTGACCATTGCCGAATGTCCCTTGCGGTATACATAGCTACGGGTTTCACCGCCGCCCTTTACAGGAACGCCCGTCGAAAGGAAGTATTACACCGAACTTCATTTGCAACGTTCAAGTTGACTGATAGCAGATTCAACTTAATGATAGTATTCGCCAGTCCGAAGACTGCCCAGGGCAAACCGCGAGGAGGTTCTATCATGTCTTGCCCCATGGTGGCCCTTAAGAGAGCCGGTGGTTCGTTCTCGGGGGTCGTCATCTTACAGCCTAGCGATTCTGCTGAGAGAGTCTTTGACTCTCTCCTTGGTAGCAGTGTCGACTTCCACGCTAATTGTTATGTGACTGAAAAGTGGAATGTAGCGCCATTCCGTTGGATTGACAACACTTGCTGTCATCGCATTACCAATCTTAGCAAGATTGTTGTGGAGTCTGTCTTGCTCCTCTATTCTAGCAAATTCATCAAATAAATTTCGCGGCCTTAACTGCGGTCCGCGAGGAGAGCTGACTTGACTGTTCGGCGTCTGCATGATTGAAATGAAATGAAATGAGAGGTAGTGATTTATATACCCCTCTAACGCGATGCAACGTTCAAGTTGACTGATAGCAGATTCAACTTAATGATAGTATTCGCTAGTCTAAAGACTGCCCAGGGTAAACCGCGTGGAGGCTCTATCATGTCTTATCCCATAGTGGACGATTATACGGTAGTGTATTAGTAGATTTCAATCACTGAAAAGGGAAGATGAGAATCATTTCATTTGTCTCATCAACGTTTATCATGGGAGCAATCATTGAAGGGGCATCTAATGAATTACATTTCACTCTACTCCATATCATAAAGACTAACCTTTGTCGAATGGCTGAAGTACTCTGAACTGGCGAGAGAAAGCGTCACGTTGAGTATGAAGTCGAATGCCCAACATGAGCAATGGCTCAGAGGTTTCGGTCTAACAAACGACGAACAACCCGTGCAACACAATCCCTCTACGGCAGTACCCGCCGTCCCGAAGGAACGCTCGAGCAAAGGAGGTATTACAGCGATGATGTGCTTTATGAGCAGAAGTGAATCTCTTGATAGCAAGAGACTATTCAACTAGCTAGCAAGTCAAAACAACCTGATAGCAGGACAAATGTATAGTCAATAAATGTAAAGGTGTTATAGGATTCGGGTTGAATCCATCTCACACATTTATTTTACTAAGTTTTAATTGTAGACTCTCCCTCTGTGTTCACATCCGAAGATGCTGTCGGGCTTGGGACCGATCTAGCCACATTAAGAGTGGCCTTTAAAAAGGCCGTTTGGTGCGTTCACAAGAAATAGCTTTCACTTCTTTATGGCTCCTGAAATGAAAGAAGTAAGAGTTGGAAAGATGGCATGATGATATATCTCAGTCATTATACTCACGATACTTGTATGGCTTTGAACAAGCTATGTGGATGTCGTCGGTGTGTTGAATATTTACATGGTAGCAACGGACATCCGCACAGCTGTAGCACTCCTGAGTGTCGTCGTTGCTTATATTTAGATATACAATTGGCTTGTCAGGGACGACACCCGCGATGGGGATGTGCATAGTTGTGAGGGGTTTCACCTTCTCACACTCCTTCAAACGCGCCAACTCATTCTTCAACAAACTCACTTCCTCAAGCGCCGCTTCCTTCAGCATGCGCTCCTCACTTCGCTCTCGATCACACTTCTCAAACTTCATCACCGCCTCTTCCTTCAACTTTCTCTCCTTCACCATACTCTCTTTTGCAGCCGCACACTCCCTTAACTTTTGAGTCACACTCTCAGCATTCAACTTCAAACTATCACGCTCAGCAGTCACCTCTTTCAGCGTACTCTTCAGCGATCTCACTCTTCCTTCTAACTTTGTACACTCATGCCTCACATTCGTATAAGCACGCACATCATCCCTCGACAGCACAACTTCACACGGAACAGTCGACCTCTCAACTTTCTCAACACACCTCGGTGAAGGTCTAGGCGTTGATCGTGCCAACACCTCGGGTGCTGGCACAATCGCCCTCACAGCTTTCTCAAGCTCACGCTCAGCAGCAGCAACACTCGAATCAACATTCATACATTCATCATCCGATGAAATCCAACTCACCGACATCACTCTACTCTTTTTGGAGGTACTCGCATCCAAATCTACATCACTCACAACACGCTTTTCAACATTTACCACCTCTACTGGTGGCAAACGAGCACACATTCCCTCCTCATACAGCATTCCCTGCTCACCACACATCATCTTCATCAAAACTTTCGAAATTTTTGTGAATACACACTTCGAGTGCAACTCACTGAACGCATCATTCCTTTCATCACACCTCACATTGCACCACACACAAAACCACACCTTAACCGCAACACTATGCGCAGCATTCTTTTTATGGTGAAGGTGAAAATTCTCACCCCTAAACACATCCCCACAACTGCATTTAAAAAATTGCAGGCGTTTATTCACGTCTTTGGTCATTTTTCACTGCAAAGAAAAATGAGAAAGTTTGATATCAAACCTGAGCAGAGTGCAACGTATAGAAATAAAATGTCAGTAAATGTGAAGATTATGTTTTCAAAGTCATACTGTAATGCTATCATTACTTGAGGATAGACAAGTTAAGTTGATGAATCCGTTACAGGCATTACTCAGAGGGGATCTTATCCCAACTCCAAGGCCTCGGCCCACAAATCCAACCTCCGACGGACAGAGCGTGCGTCATATTACTGTGTTGGTATTCGGACCCCGATTTTGACATGAAAATCGGTGGAGTTATTTACATCAGGAAACAAGTCTCGAGCTGAAGCTCGCCTCGTACAACATTATAAATGCCTTAGTTGAATTCAGCAGGGTCGAAAACCCCAGAAAACCTCCAAAACTAGTGAATTTAAATTTTTCAACTTTTTAGCACTACTTATGAAATTTTATAAGTAGTCTATCACTTAGGGCAGGTCAATAGCGACCGAACCTTTTTTGAATCAAGTCAAACGGACTTGTAGAAGCGAAGTTATAAGCCTTTAAAGTTTTGGAGTCTTTTATGGCCTGGAGACGAAGGCCATCTCCTGGCGAACCTCTAAGTCTGACGCCTTAGCTGATATCAGCAATGAAATTTTCTAAGTCGGTTTCTTATAGAAACCCGGAATTTGGAATGTCCGAAGCTATCATCGGAGCTCAGAGAGACGACCTACCTCTGACAATCGTTCTCCTCTTAATGACAAGTCTCTCTCGGTTCCCAGCTTATATAGTGTGTGGCGATCAGCTGATGACGTAATACCCATCATCCAAACACTGAAAACCCGTCTATCATCGATTCTGGAGGTCCGATTGAGCTGGAAATATACCATATCCATGTAGAATTTGACGCTGAATCCGAATCTGGCCTCCGTTTTCACCTTCCGATGCTTCGTTTTGGCTCCACAGTAGGCAGCCATAGCAAAAATTCTAACTCGTTTTTTCGAAAAATGTTGAAAATTTTTCTCTCCGATTGACTTCAAAATCTCCGATTGACTTGAAACTCACCATACAGATAGAGAATTTCACGCTGATTCCAAATCTGAAATCCGTTTTCCAATCCGATGCTTCGTTTTGAAGCTACAGCCCAAAACGTCCCAAATTCTAACTCTGTCGTTTTTCGCCAATGTCCCAAAATCTTAAATGGCGTCTCACATCTAAACGAAGACAGATATGAACAAGCCGATTCTTTCAGTGAATTTGTCTCACTTTTAGCTTTCAAACGAGCTATGGCACGACTAAATCCGACCACTGGAAGCCAAAATCGAAGCGAGCTGTCCAGAGGGGGGGACGTCAGCGAAAATGTTTTCTCTCCGATTGACTTGAAACTCACCATACAGATAGAGAATTTCACGCTGATTCCAAATCTGGCCTCCGTTTTCTCATCCGATGCTTCGTTTGGGCGCTACACACCAAAACGTCCCAAATTCTAACTCTGCCAAAATTTTGAAGAAACATTTTTTCTCGCCGATTGACTTCAAATTCACCATACCGATGCGGAATTTTACGCTGATCACGAATCTAAAGTCCGTTTCACCATTCCACCACGACAACCTAGACGGTCGCCCACGTCAACCTAGGCGGTCGGCCACGTCAACCCATACGAGACCAACACATCCGAGTCTCACACTCTGTCGTTTTCGAGGGGGGGGTGGGGGAGGGGTGGGGAGTCAGCGAACATGTTGTGAACGTGAACCAACCTGGCCGGCACACCACGACAGACCACAACCTCTGTCGTTCCAGAGGGGGGGGGAGGGGGAGGGGGGGACGTCAGCGATGGCGGCCATCTTGCGCTATCTGGTGCTTGTCACTTTCTTACTACTGCTGCGGTTGACATCACCGTTGCACATCCGCTCACTTTTGATTTTATTCATGGAGCGAGTGCAGCATCGGATATGTGTCTCAGCAGAGAAACGAAAACATCAAGCAAATGACGTAAATGTGCCAGTCTGGGATGGATTCATGTGCCCATGGCGGCCACCACTTAAGGTGTTTGGGGCCCTGAAGCAGTGACCGCATTAAATCGGATGCCGAAATGAGCACTACTCACATTCGCAATGAGGTGCTTAACTTTCTGGGCGTGACGCTGGCAAGATCAGTTGCCAGAGATCTCCTGGCGCGGATGACTTCGTGAAGTGCATTCTTTCTTTTCATTCTTTGAAGTGTTGGCACGATGAAAAATATGAAGTTTCTCGATATCATTTTTTCATCGAAAAATATTGAAATAAATCTCAATTGTTTGACGAATTAGTAAGACGATGAAAATTGACAAAATTCTTTCATTAATAAATAAGTAAATATCAGTTGTAAACGATAAATCGCAGCTATTAAATGCCGATCTCAGCAAAATATTTGTTCAGTCTTAAGCTTATTTGAGCCTTAAAGATATGATCGACCTAATGTAAATAATTTTTTGATAAAAGCCTACCAGTATTTAGCATTTTTTTCGAAAAAAGCTCAAAAAAGTAAATTATAAACGATTGTTGAACTGGAATCCTAGCGGTCGGCATATCTTAACTGGCTAATCAATCATAAAATTAACCGGATTACCGACTATTCACATTCTTTATGCAACTTATCTATATGAACCTTACAGTAAATTGCCGTAAATACCGTAAATTCAACTTAAACATGATGTAGTCCAATCTTGTTGAGCAAAAGCCACAAGATTGACAACAATGCAAGCTACATAGCCATTACTTTTAATAAGGTACAATGAATTTGCGACAATTGTTCAAATAATGGCGTATATACAATTTTTTTTCAAAGCATGCAAAACACTAAATTTTGTCACCCTTGTCCATATGATGGTGAATCACACATGTAATGGATTCCCGAAACATGATGTGTCACATGCCTTGAGACAAATGTACATCATCATTTAGACGACCTTTTCAATGTCATAAGACCAGGATTAACAGCGATTATGTCATTACTTGATTGAAGATTGCCTTAGACTGTGCCGAAAGACAGTTAACTTTTTCACATAGAAATCAAATTAAAAAATTACCGCAATATAGGTAATAATTGGAACCGCCCCGTAATTTCCGGGTTCTGACCGTGTTTCAAATTCCTTGCTGAACAGCATTATTTAACGATGTTTCGCGATGCTGCTACTATGCGTTTCATGATCTTCAAATAATGATGAGCTTACTCATTGAATTGCAGGCTATTCTGTGGTTCCTGCGAACTAATCAAAGCATTTTTTTGTGTTTGATGCCAAATCCTTCATCAACCAACTGATCTCCATTGTTCATTTAGCATACGCTTACCTTTTGCTGTGTTATATTCACATAAAGGTGGTTTACTTCAGGTAAAAATGCACAAAGTGATTTCAAACCAGATAACTTGTTGGAATTTTCTCTGCAGTTAGTTTCATAGCAAACTTGCACTATTGACACGTCCGAGGTGAAAATCCATCTACGCGAAACTAATCGACATAGTAATAAAAAATGATTTTAAAGTCTATCAGTGTTTCACCAGAGTTCAAAATCACTACATGGTCTACGTTCCACAAATGGCCCACGTTGATATCGCTGTGGTAGTAGGAGTTTGTGGTGGGAATCAGTCGAGATATGCATGGTGCAGTACATACATGTAGCTGCAGTCTAACTTCAACAAATCATGTTCGGTACCTTAGAGCTCCGACGGATGCACTCTGAAACAGTGGAAAATGAACATTACATAGTCTTTGGATATAGTGGACAGTGTCCGGATTCAAGCACGAAATTCGTGCATGCACGAATCATGCACGAATACACGAAAATTACGGTCAATGCACGAAAATCGTGATGTGGATTGCACGAATTTTTGCATCGTTCAGTTTTTTTCAGTATACATCATTTTTGATAGATTTTTATAGATTACCGGTGTTACTGTACTCTACCGAGTGCGTAGAGTACAGTACTTGGTGAAATGAGTGGAAACTGTAAGCTGTCTGCCACATTTAAGATACATTCTGTCTCAGAGAAAGATACATTTTACAGATAACAAGATACGATATTCTAAAAAACGACATGATTATATAATTATCTTTTGATAAGAATCAGGATTCAAATATGACAAATATTTATTGAAGGTAAATAAAGGCTGTGCACATTTTTATGTTGAAAACTTATTCCCATATTTCAGATCATATACTCAATATTATTGCTGGAGTCAAAAGGTATTTTACGTTAACTTGTCTCAGTTTCGCAGCTTTGTGCTCTTTAATGGAAACTTCAAGAACATTCGAAATTGACACTTATTCATATGTGATTCTGAGAAGGATGACGTGAACAATGTTGTCGAAGATACACACTGGTTCTCGCCGCTGATCTTTCAAGCGAACAATTAATTGACTTTTGGACAATGGTCGACAACTCCGGCAAATTTCCTATTTTGATGAAGTTGTTGATCAAAGCGATTTTCGTACTCCCTCATGGCAATGCGGAAATCGAAAGGGTCTTCAGCAACTTGAATGATGTCGTCACGAAGAAACGTACTAATCTAGTCCCTCACACAGTGAAAGCATTATTGGTGAGCCGCTCGGCTCTTAGTGCTAAGCAATGGACTGCCAGAAGCATCCCGTTTACCAGTTCCCTGAAGGAGTTGTGCGCAAATGCACATGCCGCTTACGTCCAGAGACTGCGTGAAGAAGAAAGAATCGCAAAATCCATCCAGCAGAAGAAACTTGAGATTGAATTGATGATTGAGGTTAAAACAGCAAAAAGCGCGAGCAAAAAAATTGCCAGTTTGGATGATCATCTCACTTCCACGCAGAGGGAAATACAGAAAAAACTTGAAGACCAGTTGGAGAAGCGCCGCCTAGAAGATGAAAAAGAACTAAGTTGCCTTAGAGCTGAAAAAGACTCTCTCACAAAGAAGAAGGAAAAAGAATGCGAACGTGTCGGTGAACTTCCATGTAGACTTTCAGAACAATGGCCAAAGATAATGGATAGCGTCAGCTGATTAGTAATCTTTGCAAATAGCAATATGCTCTTACCGTACTAAATTTGTTGTTTCAATTTGTTTAGTGATACATAAGTATACGATTTATTATACTTTATACTCGTTCTATCTATAATAGGAATAGGCATACGCCCTTCCTACCAAAGTAATTACTTTCATGATAATTGGATCGGCATACTTTTTTGAAATACCTCCATCAACCCTTAAAATAAGTTAAATCGAAACTCTATACTCAGTGGCAGTTTCGTTTACTCTATCTTTAATGGCATCTGGCAGTTGAATGTTCGCATGTAATTTGCAAATTAAAATGTGAGCAGGATTCTTGTTACCCTGGGTAGCTTACATCAATTTTACGTGCATTCACTCAGATGTACATTTTAGTACATTACAGTACTGCATGTCAGTCTAACTTTAAGTTCTTATGCAATGATGAGGAATTAAATATGAATGTGTAAAATAGCTCTGAAGCGGCTTTGCAACGAAATAGTGCTGTCTGGGATCATACTATTCAGAAAAGGTGACTTTTTTTCTATATATATATATATATATCATGCACGAAAATTTTCGGGATGCACGAAAATTTCGAAATTCTAGAATCCGGACACTGATAGTGGAGTCAAGTATACAATGCGATACATGCAATTTGGTACAATCTTGTATATTATACTGTAAATATCACAATACTCAATATTTATATGACCGATATCAGTAGAATTGTAGATATTAAACGATAGAATATAATCGCTTATTCTACTGGGTACATAGATCCATAGTAAAATATTGAAAACTATGATAAATTGGTAAATTGAACAAATTTTAATAATTTGTCAACAATAAGTATCATACTATAATGAGTCATGTCACATTGTCTCTTACTTCTCAAACTTGACATTGAATACACAGTTTGAGAAAGTTCCACTAAACATGTCTTTCATGTTGTCAACATTTTCAGTGTTAAACGCTTGAGTTTTATGAATTTCTATTCCCTTTAAGATATCGGTCACATAAATTAGGATATCACACTGATTTCCGAAGATAAACGCTGCTTTAAAATCTACTCGTAGATTCTCAGCGTTTATCTACTGAAATCAGTGTGATATCCTATACGTATATGATATACTCGTATCACTGATATCAGGCTTTACACGATGAGAAAGTCCAAGCCAATAGATTAAATGTACGAGTCTCCTTCGAACTCGCACATTAAATCTATGTACGAGGACTTTCTTTATGTAGAGCCAAATATCAGTGATACTATATCACAATTTAAATGTCGAATGTGCATGAATGATTAATTAGCCTGGTACTTTCGCATGTAAACGATATTCCTAGGGCAGTAAACGATATTAACTTAGATACCACGCTCTTGTAGAATATGTCTGCAATGTCTATGTGAGTACAACACATAGTTTTGAAAGCTTGACTATCGAACGGAAAAGTACAGATATGAGACATTTAAATACTGTTAAATGGTAACTTACGCGCATACTGTCAAAGATGACATCCTAATCAAGGCAACTTTAAATCCCGCCATGTCACGTGGGCCTTAAAATCTAGGCTCGGTTAGAACTTTTTCACTAGATGGTTGAAAAATTGACTCAGCAGACAGTTCAAATAGATTCTACCAAGGCGATTTATCGGAGGTTTTGCGGTGTTTCATAAGGAACACACCTTCTTTCCATTTCAAAATCAACAATTTGATGCAATTAATTAAATTTGATGAAAAATGTTAATATTGCTGATCGATTGTCTTGACAATCTGCATTAAGCAAATTCAAATTTGCCTCGAGGACTGAAGTTATGCAATAAATGCAGAGAAATTGAATTGATAGGCAGGACGTTTGAATAGTTGACCGAGTTCATTCTAGATCAGTTTCAGAAAGTACTATTTTCATTACTGTCGAATTTCTATCTCTTTCCTCACAACATTAATCGGAATCGCGTTTCGCCGATGGTTGAAGGCATTTTATGTCTTTGATAGTAACCTGCTTTTAGGATGGTGTCTCGTTTTCTGTCTTAAGTTCTGGAGTAATTTGATTACCTGACTCTAGGAATTAACGACTTTCATCTAGATTGCGTCAGTTAGCTTAATATAAGTTGTCTATAAAAATTATTTTTATCTGCTACCGTTCATGCACCAGAATTCAGTCCTAAGAATCTTCGGAATGCATTTGATATAATGATAATTTTCACCAGATAATTTAAAATGAATGATCTTTGTCGAAAGCATTGCTACTGACTTTAATTGAAAGTGTTATTGTGAATTCAACCTCGTCAACAAAAAAAGTTAGACCCAGATTAATTTTGAAATGTTTGGTTTACGATTAAGCAAGTATCGGATTTTAATTTTGAACTCAAAGTTTGTTTGGACTTTCAGGTTTTTTATTGTGATTTATATTGAAACTACTGCTTCATTTTTAAAGTCGCATAGTGAACAGAAAAACCATAGAATAGCCAGAAGTTCAAGTGGGTAGATTCACTGCCACTGATAGGGATTGTAGAATGCCAGTTCGTCTGCGCATGCAGCCTTCTATTCATTGCCTTCTATAATTTTTTGAACATTTTGTTGGAAGGAGATGTTAGAATTTTTGGTTAACCGGTTCACCGTCAAGATCTGAAGCCTTCGAATCATACGTTTCATGGCACTGAATTAGATATTTTGAAGTGAATCAGAACGTTATGTTTCTCAGCGTTCGGCAGATGTTTTGTTAGCAACAGCAAAATGCGTTGCCAATCATACGTTTCATGGCACTGAATTAGATAGTTTGAAATGAATCAGAACGTTATGTTTCTCAGCGTTCGGTAGATGTTTTGTCAGCAACAGCAAAATGCATGCCTCTTGCAAAGTTAAAGAACTGATGTGATATTTCGAAATTGTATTTTACAGAAATACTTTGATAACGTTTAATTAAATGTGGGATATATGATAATTGTCAGAAATGCACCTGATTTGAAGGATTATAGCGTAGCCGTATTTACTAAAATTGAAGAGTGAAACAGGTCTACGTGTAGGCAGTGGCGGACGCAGAAATTTCTGGTAGGGGGGGGATGATTGGTGTTGTACTCAAGCAGTCAAACAGGTGCCTCAGTGCTCTAGTTGAATAAATCCGTAGATTCAAATTCAGGCACGGCATTATGTTTTACAATTCAACAGTCATAAGTTACATCTTCTTTTCAAATAAGCTTATTAGTTGACAACAATTTGTTATAGCATTGATAGTCTTTTGTTATCAGCAATGATTTCAGCCTATTTTCCTAGAATCATTGAGAAATCTCATTAAGGCAAGAAATTTGACTGTAATATTCATGGGGCCTAAGCCTAAGGCTAAATTTGTAATTGTGTAGTCTTTATAAATCCATTCCTTTAAAATGCAATATAAGTTAGTGATAACGCAATAATGTTTTCAAATGACGATTACTTGTGGCTTATTGAAGCAGCTATAGCTTACATGTATATACATACTATGTAATTTAATTTTTACTGATTTTTCTTAGGAATTTTATAAATCTGATGTGAAGAGCAAATTACTCGTCATTTTTTGTGTATTCTTGCGGAAAATCAACGCTGAACAAAATAGTTGAAAAAATTGGCTGTGAGACTTGCTGCTGTACGTGTAACCTCAGCGACTTCTCAAAAGTAACTGGAAAAACTAGTTCAATTTTCCCCCTAACTTAACTACTTCCGAGATGAGACGCGCTACTGACTCATAACCGGAGCTGCTGGCGAATCGATCGCAACTTTAAACTTCCGTCTCCACTCTCAGGTCGGTCTTTCTCAGATGGCATCCGATCAGGGTACCTGCTAGCTTCTCAGACTGTCAAAGTTGTTGCTCTCGACACTACACCCAGACAGGTCATCCGGACGAAGTAGGGGAGGAGTTCTAAACTTGCTATTAAAATATACAGTAAGTGGTGGCCAGCCGTCACTGGGGTCATCCTACTTCTCACGGCCAAGTCGGTGGTACACTAAACCCTTGAGTTATTCTTCCTCCCGGCGAAGCTTCGATAGCGGAGCTCTCCGCTTTGCCACCAAAGAGGAACACCCAAGCAGTTACCCGGGCCGAGGTCCCTCACGCTGGAGTTAGTCGAATCTGCTGGCAGCACCGCCGCAGCGACAGGGCTTCTGGTGCCGCTGAGGGGGTTACCCCATACTGTATTGTACCACCGACCTTGAATGTGAATGCATCATTTCATCAGTTTCATCTTCAAAATTTGAATGCTTGCTTCTTTAAATCAAAATAACCAATGATGAAAGATAGATAGGGATGAAAGTTTGCACGAAGAGTAGCAGCAGTAATTCAACTTGGCTCTCCTCTCAGTTGACATCGTTTATGAAGCTATCAAGAACGAATAATGCGAGAATGTGCAAATCATAGCGTTCTCATTGGAAATTCAGGAACAAGTGGATAGCTCTCGCCACTTCGCCGCATGCGTAATTCGGTTTGGTCGTCAGGTCCAGAATCACTTATTCAACCTTAAACGAAATCTTGCCGGAGTTGATAGGAATAACATCTGCAAATTACATAATTCAAGTGGAAAACATTCTAAAATCGGCATTTAAACAGGTCACCTGCGCCTTGTGCGTCAGAGATGCTACAGTTTAATGTAAGCAAACTTCTGCAGAGACCTCTTCATTCCTTAGTTTTAGAGGTTTCTCGCCTTTCCTTAATTCATGTCTCCATGCTGATAAGAAATCCAAATGTTTATTATATAATCACAAGAGAAACTGGGCCAAATATGTTTCCAGACTACGATCATTACTTGTACTTTTAATGAACTAATTGCCAAAATGTATTGCTTACATTTACAACCCACAATCAAGTTTGAGCTGGTGGGGGGGGGGGATGCATCCCGGCATCCCCCCCTTGGGTCCGCCACTGCGTGTAGG